>LUCH01005365.1:0-17546 GCA_013368495.1 Paragonimus heterotremus | reverse complement strand
CAATGGTCATTGTGAAGTTAAACAACAAAATCAACAACCACACCAACACACACACTGACTTCTCTGTTCAAATTTGTTACGGGAAAAGGTTGCTTTTCTTATCAGGGGATGTCATTTTTATGCAGAACATGCTTATGATATTTTGTTTACTCGGTGCTGTTTCTTATCGGTCACACAGTTTCCTGACCCGAAAATTCAGAGCCTTTTGAAACTTGCCGATTGAGACCGGTCTGAAAGGCTCTATTGGTTGATTCAGATGGTGAATTTGGAGTGTGCCTGCTGTCTGCTCATCAACTATTCGCGTGTGTTTGTGTGTCTCTCTGTCCGTCCAGTTATCTATCGACCATCTCCGCCAATCGTTAACTGAGCGCTTTTGGCAGGCACGACTGACTTTCTGAATTGGAGCTACTGATATCATTATACCTTGTCTGTCTCGTATTTTGGTCGATAAGTGTCGCAGTCGTCTAGGCTGTAGACTTGCTTCGACTCGGCAACACTCCCGTCTATGAAATGTACTTAGTGACTATTATTTCGATACAAGTTGGTCAGTGGTTCCCAGCCCTCTTAGTTAGAAATCCAAAATTCCGACAGTTTTACTGTGCTTCTCAAGGCACTTGACACACTCTGTGTTGACAAAACTATCATTGAAAAACGGTAATAACCATAGTTTTCTTCATTTCATCTTTCAAGTGGCCTCCATGATGATCTTTTTTCCGAAAAATGCCAAATACTTCTCCCACCGGGTCGAGGGGAACGCAGCATAAATCATTCTTGGAACTAAGTTCATTTCTTATGCTACTCCCGTTTACGGGGCGACTGAAAGGTCCCTCTTCGCTGCTGTATCCAGTGAAAATTGGCAATGGAAGGTTTCCAGCTTCTTTGCTAATAATTGGCTTATCTTGTAGCGTAGCACAAAATCTTGTGCATGGTAACAATACTTTGTTTCTTCGTAATCGTTCAAACGTTCTTCAAATCGGTTTAAGTTATTTTTTACTTGTAAGACATTTTCATCCTTCTAGTTTTTGGAGCCATGTCTTCCGTTCTGTTCAGGCCGGGGTTGAATTACGTACACCGTTAGTTTGGGTCCAGGGCCTACACACCCTCATATTCTTTTGAGATGACTCACCAAACTTGCATATGACATGCCGTAACTAGAATAGTGTGTGCAGACAAAAGCATACTTCTTTCTTCACCGGCTGAGCTGAGTATGGCTGACACCCATCATTTCCATTGCGCATATGTACACACAACAAACATGGTAACGTTTACTTTCGTGTGTTATTTTATTTCAATTGTGTGGCCCCAAAACGCTATCTCGCCACCCAAATTTGGGTTATAATCTAACAGTTAGGAACTACTGTTTCACAATCACAAATCTAAACTAACTATTCAATGGCATTTGTCTGCCTAATATCGCGTGTTTCAGCTTCTACTATTCCACTCACTCCTGTCTGCATTTGATCAATCTTCACATCTCCATGTTCATATTTGACTGAATAAGTCAGGAAAAACACCATTTAGGTGATTGGAATGGTCGCTTTGCCCTATCGGGTATGTATATCTGAATAGGTTTTTTCCATTCCGGAGAGGCTTTTTTGTTCATATGCAGAGCACGAATTTCCTTCTTTTGCTTAGATCAATTCTTTTTTAAGGTCTTTTAGTTGTTGCTGTGTACTTTTCTCTTTGAGTGTTCATTTTCTATGGTTCTATGCTGGCTTTTGATTCGGCCTTCAGTATTGTTTTGTTTACAGGCTGTTCTGATTATCGTACAGATTTATTTGAACCCTAACTGATCTAGCACAATTGGTACTACTTAAGCCGTTCACTCAGTACCCACTAGTAAACGCTGACTGTTATGGAACCCCATTTATTTTCTGTTTTCAGGCTATGGTGGAATCCATGCGACCTGGTTCCATCATTGTGGATTTAGCCGCTGAAGCTGGCGGGAATGTAGAGACCACCAAACCCGGTACTCTGTTCTATCATCAAGGTGTGGCTCATATTGGTTACACGGATTTGCCAAGCCGATTGGCCGGTCAATCCTCTTCCCTCTTCTCCAATAATGTAGCCAATTTCATCCTATCCATGACTCCGCCAGGTTGGTGCTACCGTTTATGTTCTGATGCATTATACCATGTTGGATTGTTTCGCCGTTAAACACTGCGATCAACCGTCGTTATTTTTTAATCTGGTCTGTGGAATTTCCGATCTGCTGATCGTTAGATTATGGTACCAAAAATTTGCATATTTCGTTTATGTTGTAGGCAACCATGTCAGATTGTTTGTATGTGATTGTGCCTTTGTATGTAAATCAGTCAGGCTCCTGGACGTTGAATGCAGACATTATCCTTCACAACGGAGTCTAGATCACTCTAGGTCACTTCTGTCTATGCAGTCCCTCCTGCCAATCTGTTTGGAAAATGATGACTGAGTGAAGATCGATTTGATCGTTTATTATTACCGTTCAGTGAAACTGTTGACGATGCACGCGAGTTGGTGGTTTCAGGTAAATTAATGTATTCTTAGCCTTGCTCTTAAAGAGGACAATCGAAATGTATACAACAACTATGCTTTATTATTGTTTACTATAATAAAATTTAGTTCTTCAATAAATGAAGGTTTTCGCCATTAGAAATGTAGTGCGGTTCTCACAGCATAAAACTTAGGCTTTATTAACTGCCATCACTCTGTGCTGATTGTCTCTCGTATTATGACACTTATGTATACAGCACACGCATTCAGGGACGGATTTCGTTTACCACTTAATGCCAGTACTATCGGTAGTCGATCGTGAACTTGTGCGTTTTCAAAATACTCACCTCCGGACTGTCACACTGTTCAGACAAAATGACTGAGAAGTGATACAGTGAGTGGCAGAAACAGTTGTAGCGAGGAACTCTAAGTATTAGAACATTATTCGTAGCGATATCTGACATCGTCTCTAGCCAACAGATCGAGATTGGAAGATTTGGTAAACCTTACTAATGTAATAAGCATTGTCCTCTAGGCTTTCACGCTTCTCATCCTGGTCATCCCACTTTGTCTGCGCCCGCGTTTTCAGCGTTATAAGTGTGTAAGAGACGCTTTTCCTGCTTAGACGTTGAGGCCCTCAAATTTCACATGAATGATGCTTTGTGTTGGTTTTCCAGGTTCCAAGGATCGTTTCTATTTGAACCTCGAGGATGAAGTTGTTCGTGGTAGTCTTGTTCTTCATGATGTAAGTGTTTGTCTGACAATTGACCAACATACATACGTGCGTCTTTCACATCCAGCTTCAAATCTGCTGCATTGTATCATGTGCAATCCTGTTCCTTTCTCGTAGGGTCATGCACACTGCTTCCAGGTGCTATTTTTTCACAATCAACGCTGTTCAGTCTGCACATCTGTTTTGCTGATAACGCCTTACTTTCAAGCATTGCTCACCTGTTTGTTTGCAAGATGTTAGCACGTTGATGTTAGATGTTCGCGTTTATACATTGCTGCTTTTAGTAACTAAGTCTTCCTTCCCTCGATTTCTCTCTCTATCTTCTTCGTTAGGGCGTGCTTTTTTTCTTCATGGTTATATGGCATTTGAGTATAAGCTAGAACCACCAACACATTACTGCATTGATGATGATGTTACCTTATCTACATCGCAGCACTGGCATTTGGTGCAGCATTCTTAACAGTGTGTAGAATTGTTAGCTGTTTGGTAATCATTGCTTTAACGACAAAACAGCACTCAGTCAGCCTTGTAAAGTTTATATTTCTATCCGAGGTGTAGCATGGTTGTTTTTTGCTGCATTTAATGGCTCTCGTTGTTCTCCGAAGTTATACCAAGGCAACTCGCCATGGAAGTACTCTCAATTGCCTGCTACCCTAAGTGGCACATTTGTAGTGTAGGTTAGTATCTCCAATGTGCTCGCTAATATGTGCCTGCGGACATATCATATTCCCGCTCATCAGACAGAAACAACATCATCACAATGGCCTTGAACTTGACCAGGAAATACTGTGGCTTAGGCCATCGCTCATCTCATCAGTAGCGCTGAATATCTTATGGGCAGAAAACGTGCCTGGATGATACCCCATCAACAATATTACAGGCTGACGAGATAGTGCTACCCAAGGTCTCAGGTGAATTGCTTGCAGCAATGAACGTAGGAGTGGAAATCCCCCAGTTTTGAAGCAACACTGCACTTTGAAGGTGCGAGGCGCATTTCATACAGACCAACCCGGTCACTCATCTTGTTCAACATGGTCTGCATGTCTTCGGCAGAGGGCCTAAGTAAGATTATATTATTCGCACATTCCATGTCGGTCAACCTAGTTCAAGCCAGAAACTCAACGTCAAGCTGACTGGATTCCTCAAGCGCACTTTCCAGAATATCGTCCATGACAAAATTGAACAAAAAGAGGGAAATAGGCCACCCTTGACAAACATCACTAGAAGTGATGAACACTCGAGACAGTTGTCCATAAACCCTCACTCTGCTTAAAGAGTGCGTATACAGTGATCTCAACAGATTCTCAGACAGAAACAGTTCAATTTTTGAAGCGGAATGTTTTTTTTCTCGAAAGTATTGTCCATTCCGGAAACACCGTTCCTATGAGCTATAGCTTTTACTTCCCTACATTGGAGTACGTACACAGTTGTGTGGAACCTCCTGTGCGCGGCATTCCTCTATCATTCAGCGGCAGAGATGGGCTAAGACCGCCGGTTGGATTACTGGCGGTCTCTTATTCTTCTGGCGGTGCTTAACACTGCCAATGTAACATCTGACCCGAATGTCACATGATACTAAAGACCTGCGTAACGCAGGTGCATTTCTGTTGTAAATCGTCCTTCTGGTTGAGAGGAGGTTTAGAGGAACAACCTTCCAAATTCCGTTTTCTTATTGTCTTGTTCATGGACGTATCTCTGTCAACCTACCTCTTTTTTTTGCATTTCATGTACTTCTCAAAAAAGCGAATGTTAACCACCCTTTTGTCTTGAGTTCTTTCAATTTTCGAATCTTCCTCGCTAATATATTAAAGTTGTACATAGCGAGCAATCAGTATATGCATTTATCCATTTTGTTTTTGGGACGTCAGGGCGAATTAATTTGGCCACCACCCGCTCCACCCACTCCGGTCGCTTCTCCGCCGAAACCGACACCTAAGCCGGTGGTAGCAGTAAAGCTGGAACCCACACCACAAAGCCTCTTTCAATCCAAACTGCGCTCCACCCTGAGCACGGCTGTAGGCCTTAGCGGCCTTGTCGGCCTTGGTCTGTCTTCTCCATCGCCAGCTTTTACCTCAATGCTAACTACGTTTGGTTTATCGGGTATTGTGGGTAAGCTCTTTTGCTGTGCACTGCTTTACCCGCTCGGACTAGTTAGCCCGTCCCGTTTGCGTTTACCAACTCTGTCTGTTTTGCTGAGCTCCCCATTCAATTATACTCTGTTCTGTTTTCTCTCAGGTTACCATACTGTGTGGGGCGTGACCCCAGCGTTGCACTCTCCGCTGATGTCCGTGACCAATGCAGTTTCTGGTATCACTGCGGTGGGTGGTCTTCTGCTCATGGGTGGTGGTTACATTCCGCCCGGGTTGCCACAATATTTGGCTGCCTCGGCCACGCTGCTCTCCGCTATCAATATCGGCGGTGGCTTCGTTGTGACTCAACGCATGTTAGACATGTTCAGACGACCTACCGATCCTCCGGAATACAATTATCTCTATGCACTTCCGGCCGCTGCGCTGTTGGGGTCATACACCTATGGGGTACTTTATATGGGTTCGCCTGCTGACCTGCACCAGGCTACTTATTTGGCTGCTTCATTGTGCTGTATTGGAGCTATCACGGCATTGTCAAGCCAGAAGAGTTGTCGCATCGGTCAGTTCTCCACAATACTTGTATCTCCTTCTATGTCAGCATTCCCTAATGCTTATCCGAAAGTCTGTTCTCTTGCGACAAGTTTGTTCCTCGTTTAGGTTCGTCAGGTAGATGAAACAGTAAACCATTGGGATAACGTAATATTCCCATTGTTTCATTAAGAGACCTCATCATCAGTCAAATTCATATCTGTAGGTTAAATGTTATGGATTCTCTGCTCAGTCTGCTACTATAGGCTGTAATCTTTAGTTTGTTGGTCATGGATCAACTTTTTTGTGCACATAGCCTTGGATTGTGTAATTAAATCACAGTCGCTTCGACCGTTGTCATATAGCATTGTTGGATTGACCTTAGCCGATCGACCGGAACATTGTAGACGATGTTGAACAATTTGGTCAGGTTAACTGTATGATGCTTCCTCGCCATTTGGGCCACAGTCGTATTCGTTGTCGATTTTCTTACTCTAGTTCTTAACCAGCCCTGACAATGCTCGTTTATCCCTTTGAACAATTGCCTCGCCGTGTATTTTTTTGTACAGCAGCAGGCAAATGAACGTGCTTTGAGTGTGGACTAGCAGTTTTTCCTTAAGACGGAGAGGCATTAGTGGGCATGTGCTAAATCGTGAACGAGGCATGGCTACTGGAAATTTTCAATGAAGAGTATCCTGTAGCACTGGTAGTTCTGCGACAAAACCACCATTGCGGAGGGATTGGTAAAAATAACTTCTACTGTTGTCATTCAGCACGTTACTGTTTCAACTGTCTTTTTCTAGGGTGAATCTTTCTGGACAGCCGCTTGACCCATACATGTTTCAGTAGTGAAGGTTCAGGGATTTTGGTTATTTCAAAATTGAACATCACCCACATTTGGTCGCAGCCTTCGCATTCAGATAAGCCTTTCGGCTAACCCACTTCGAAAGGAAGTAATAGACTCGAGTTTCGCTCTTATTAGAGCTCATCAGTAGTGCATATCCTTGTCCGGGTCGGAGTTTGCACTCTGACTCCCGTGCTTGTGAGATTACCGTGTTACCTGATGAGCTCTAATAAGAGCGAAACTCGAGTCTAGTGTTTCCATGCATGTTTGGTGACCTGTTGACGATATCTAGAAGGCAAATGTTTGTGTTGTGAACCCTCGAAAAAGTACGCTGGTTCGTCCTTGATATAGTAATGTGCTTGACAGAAATCGGATTCTCCTCCTTGCAATAATTAACACGGAAAATCTCGGTCCTGAAAATAACGCGACTGTCCCCGTTGTTGCTCCCAAGACAAACCAAAACAGGGATGAAAAAGTAGCTTTGTTCCGCTCCAAAAACGTGTGCGACAAGAAGAAAATTACAAGGTATTTATTTGGGGCTTAGCGACCAATAAACCTGTTTGAATCAGAAAATCAAAGGACAGTTACCGAAAATAATAGTTGAGGTCATCAATCCACCAATAATAACTTCGGAATAAAGGTCGGACGGGTAAAAAAATGGGCCAAGGCTGCCCCTCGACTGTTCACTACATTTCCACTCATTCTGATTGGATAAAGTCATTTTGTCGAGGGAGTAGACGATTTTGGAGGGAAAAAAGTGGACTCTGTAACATTTCTTTTTATCTTCTTGATGAGCCGTAACAGAAGTGTTACCGGAATCCGTGCAAGTTTTGCTGAGAATCGGAACTCACGATCACTTGACCACCGTTGTTATGCTCACAGTCTAAAGCTATTCCGTTCATTCTTCCTCCTTGCTTGTTGTTTGTGCTAGTGTATTGTCTAGATGGAGGTTACCGTCGCTTAGCTGTACTCTAGTTTGTTTTGTCTCCTTTGTATTAAGGTAACACGTTGGGTATGGTTGGCGTTTCCAGCGGCCTGGCAGCCACAGTCGGTCTACTCCAGCCGTCGCCAGAATTGCTAACTCAAATGGTCGCTTGTTTGACCGGTGGCGCTGTCATCGGAGGAATCGCAGCTAAGAAGATAGAGGTCACCGATTTGCCGCAGATGGTTGCCTTATTTCACAGGTATATAGTTTATTCCTCCACTGTTTACCAGCCTTCGCAAACTGACTTCGTGCGTGTTTTTACTGTTCATCTTCCCTCTATTAATAGCAGTTTGTTAAATACTATTAACCTTCGCGGGACAGTTTCTGTAGACGAGATTCGTGGTGATCAGTATGAACTTCAATCCACTTCCTCCACCTCTGTAACTGGTCCAAATCCTTGTCGCTGTGCCTGCCGCACATAATTTGCAGTTATTGTCACACTACTGTTGACTTGTTAGTAGCTAAACTTGTGAAGTGACCAACGGTGAAACGCAGCGTTTTGCTTCTCAGCAATTGCTCAACGGTGAACTTAACGCACTCATTATATGGTAAGCAGACATCACAACGGTGACGAGGGTTGGTGGCTTGATAAATGAGGTCAAAGTAATTACGATCAGAAATCAGCCTTACAAGTGGTGCGACAGGAACTACTAAAATATGGTTATACAGCGAAATTAAATCGCCATAAAGAGTGTGGCGTTAACATGACGTTTTAAACGCGTTAGAAGGTAATAGAATTGAATGATAGAAACTCCAAAATACAGCAGGAACTTCTGGAGGAACGAGCTTGCTAATTAAACATTGTGTTAGCCATCTGTTTCTGTGTGCACAAGAACGGGTTAATTCGGCGAGTAATAACAATCTCAGCAAATCTCATACCTTGCTTCGTTTCCGGGTGATGTGTGATCTTCACTGCTTTGGCCTCATAGACTCTGAGATCCGTTCTGCCTAGCACTGGCACTTCGACTAGTACTGTTTCCAGTGTTACATAACCATTTCAGGATTTGTTCATTGATTCTCCTCTCCAGCTACCTCGTTGTTTGACCAGCTTGTTTTCACCTTCAAACAAATAAAACTACATCTTATTTGATTGGGCAACCGAAGCGTTTGGTTCCATTCTTGTTGAGATCTGTCGTTACGTGGTTCTCCCAACATGTGCGACCTTCGCAGCTTTCCAGGTTCGTTTAGCTGCGTTTACGTATGTCTTAACTTAAAATGTTATCCTTTGACTGATAAACGAGGGTAACGATTTCTCCATGGGACATTCAGTATAACAAGCCATTAACAATCTGACATGACGTTTTTCTCTATAAGCCTAGATGAGGACCTTAACACAAAACAGTTGTTCATACCGAGTGACCTGTTTGATTGCCTGTTGTTACTTGTTATCGATCTGAGAGTCAAATTAAAACATGAAACCTATTGATATTCATTTTTCTACATTACACTCTCCACTTTCTTTTCTTAGTCTCGTTGGCGCAGCTGCTGTGCTCACTTGCGTGGCAAACTACATGATCGAAACCCCAGGAATGTTGGCTGACCCGGATGCTTACGGTGCTTTGCAGTTAATGAAAACTGTCGCTTATTTGGGCACTTACATCGGTGGTATCACATTGACAGGATCGTTGGTTGCATTTGGGAAGTTGCAAGGTCAGGATGTTAGTTACAAATCTGTGTTTATTTCGGCATTATAGTCGCTCGTTTAACATTTCACTGACTAGAGATGGTTGTTTCTTAAATACATTCGAATCAACGCTTGCTTTCTGTCTGCATATATAACATGATTTCTCACCGAGTTATCCAGTCATTAACCCTGAAGGTAAAACTGACACCTTCAATTGAGACAGCATATTAAATAGACACAACCAAGTGAACACTACATTCTATTTGAGCTTTGTTAACGGAGTTATAGGTGGTTTTTTTTACCGGAATCCAGCAAGTTACCACAGACCCTATTGTTAAAACTTGGAATAACGGATTCACAGAATCTGTAAGTCGTTCTTTCCTTTTGACGGGACCGTTTTTCTACCAACTTTTACTCCTCATCTGTCATTTTTTCTTCACTCTCATCGTTTATCAATTAATCACGTGCTGGCAGCCAACCATTTGCGTTTTCTTTCGAGATTTCATGATTACTTCGTTTACACGACACACTGAGTTAACTGTTGTTTTACTTTCGTCCATGGTTGGTGGGACGGGAATCGAATTTGAATTGAGTACACCGAGTCGACATGCGTTCAGGATTTCCTGCCACAGCACGCCAGTAATGTAACCTCCGGTTGCCTTTTCGACTTATCCCTGCAGGATTACTTAATTCTTCGCCACTCTTGCTTCCACAACGTCACGCATTGAACGCGGGTTTGGTCGCTTTGTCTGGTGCCGGTCTGCTTGGTCTACTATCTCTGGGCCCTGAATCCTACGGTCCTGGGTTGGCAATATTGTTGGGTGGTGCTGCAGTTGCAGGCGGCATCTCCGGTCTCACTCTGACTGCGGCAATTGGCGGTGAGTTCCTGATTAGCCTCTTCCCGTGATTTACTCCAGATTTGCTGCGTCCTCTAGTATACAGACTACTCATTGCTGTTAAACATCCTTTCTGTACATATTTCTACTTCCGTGCTTTCAATTTTTCAACCACTCACTCTCAGGTGCAGACATGCCCGTAGTGATCACCGTGTTGAACAGCTACTCCGGTTGGGCCCTTTGTGCGGAGGGTTTTATGCTGAACAACAGCTTAATGACTGTAGTCGGTGCTTTGATCGGATCTAGTGGTGCAATCCTCTCCTACATCATGTGCAAAGCAATGAATCGGTCATTACCGAATGTGATTATGGGTGGCTATGGCACTTCTTCCTATGCAGGCGGCCAGGCAATGACAATTACGGGTCAGTTTGAGATTCAACCCCTCCCCCTCTCACCTTCATCCAGCTGCCATCAGTTTGTACTGTGTTTCCTACCCATTCCCCGTTTTCCTTTCTGTCTATTGGATTTGTAGGCACGCATCGTGAGACCGATGTTACAACAGTGGCCGATCTACTGCATGATAGCAAAGAAATAATTGTTACGCCGGGCTACGGTCTATGCGTTGCGAAGGCTCAATACCCTATGGCCGAATTGGCTAAAGAGTTGACGAAGCAAGGCAAACATATTCGTTTTGCCATCCATCCGGTAGCAGGTGAGCGGTCTGTCATCGTTCTTGTTAATTCCATTACATCTGCTATCAACCACAATACGTGCAGCTGTGGTAAGACTCTTCTTTGATTGGAAGAGGTGTTCATAACTTGATTCATAAACTCTTATTTCTAGCCTCAAGTACCTTACAGATAAACAGCTGAGTTGCAGATGTGATGGTTTGCCTTACTTCATAAACATTGTCGATGTTGACATCATCCCCTTTGAAGTCTGCAACTGTAGACTATAAGCTTTATCCTATTCTGAATTTTATAATTCCCGCCTTTCATTTTCCAGCCGTGATTATGTGTAACCATCTTATAATGCGAACACACTTAAACCATACGGTAGAAAGTGATTGTTCACATTAGATTATACTAGAAAACGACTGGAAATCATTATTTTCAGAAGAAATTTGCGGCGGTCTCATTCATGCTTGTTTGTAACTTCATCTCTAACCGAAAAGCTTCTCCAAATCAGTTGTTTCACGTTGGGGACATTTAAGCCAGACAGGATGGCAATGACAATGCATTGTAGTGAGACAGGCCAAGTGTACAATGTCAGGGGACAGCCCTGTATATTCGAGTTGCTGATAACAACACACTAATGGCTTCCAAAAACAAAGCGGAAATCAGCTGGATGCAGTCGTTAAGGTAGAAATGTTGAAAGCTCAAGAAAGAAATGATGAAATTGTGCCATCCATCCACCAATGCAAGTTAACTTATATTGTTGCCAAACGCCGCATTTTTAGTTGTTAAGTTGTCCTATACTCATTGATACTTCCAGTTCAGAAGCTGTTCTAGATACGTTTTTACTTGCAGCCACATTCCATTGTTCTTCAATAGGCTATTCACAAGTTTCAAAATGTCCTTGTGGAGGCTTTGTGAATCATGAACTTGCCAACCAATTTTGTAACTACTGTGTCCCCTGTTTTACTGCTTATTCTGTTGGTTTTTGTAAGTGCGGATCTTATCTTCCAACTCGTTTCTACAATCGATTGTTAGCAGCAGCACCCTTTAGTTCGTGTTAAGTGGCGCTATTAGAGAGGTAATCAACAACTTAAGCACGTTGCATTTTTTCGCATACCAAACGGCACACTAGGCAGTAAACTGTAGTGTGCAAGATGTATATTCGTTCAAAGTGTATAATCCCTAGTTTAAGTTGAGAACATCTCGGCTGAGTCTGTATCCATGCACATATTCTGCTGCATATGATCTCAGTTCTGTTGCAATTATAGTGCTGCTTTCGGCGCCTTCATCAGCCTTCTCTCACAAACGTTACGTCTATCCTCAAACAGCTGCGGCTTGTTGTCTTAAAGTCTTTCAACGTCTTTCTCTACCTTTTCTTTAAATGTTGAATCAGAGGAGGGAATATTTAATAATTACCAATCTGCTTCCTACTGTAGTTCAATTCATTTCGTAGTTCACCCTTTCAGCATTTATCTTTAACAATTTCAACTCTCTCAGTTATTTCCAGTCGAGCATGTCTGTAGGTGATTGAGTGAGTGTCACTGAGCTACCACATCGTTTATACACTGAATCGACTTGCTGGTTTTTACTTGGCTAATCACATGCGTAGTGTGAATGAGCCGGCATTCGAACTACATGTTACAGTAGGGCGCAACGACTAATACAGGAAACCATGAGTGAATAGGGTAACTGTTTACAACTTTGTGTTGATTACGTCCTTGGATTACATGTCTTCGGAACTGAAGCCAGCACAATCTAAACTATATTGCGTCTCTGTAGACTAATGCTTTATTGTTGTCATTTAAGACCAGTCGGATGCAAACGAGCCACACATCGACAGTATTGCTATTTTGACCCCTCCCCCCCGCTTTTACGCGTGGAAACAGAGCAACCGGAACACTATCCTGTAAAGATCATCGGTGGCTACTGCATAACTATGCTTGTTTATATGCATCTCATTCCAGGTCGCATGCCAGGTCAACTGAACGTGTTGCTAGCCGAGGCCGGTGTCCCGTATGACATGGTCTATGAGATGGATGAGATTAACGCGGATTTCCCTAAAACTGATCTCGTTCTGGTGATCGGTGCGAACGACACGGTGAACTCGGCTGCCGAAGAGGATCCCAATTCCATCATTGCCGGTATGCCTGTGTTGCGCGTGTGGTTGGCCAAAAAGGTAAGCAGAGGAGACTCGATTTGTCAGCGGGAATCGCGTTGTTCATGCTCCGTTCATTAACTCATTTTTCAGATATCCTGAGTGTTACACGAATTAACAACCCCAACATCGTGTGCAACATGTTTGCTTGGGATTGTGCTTTTACAGTATCACTATGGGTTACCTCGGGGTAACCCGGGGCCCCGGTCTGTTATTACCTTTGATGACATCTGAATGACGTCACGCATGGTTTGTCCGATATCAACGTTCATTCATTATGCATAAGTCCAGTTCTTCCCAAACCCTGTTTTTGTGCATGTGCGTACGATATCGCATTGATCAACACCCTCAGTTTATGTTCCTGTAGAACAGTCTTAGATCGACGGTGAGTCTTATCTCACATGGACCGGAACTTTAATTGCGTCCCTGTTGGTTTTGGTCAAAAGAAACGAATTTCTGGTTTGACAAACGAGGTATTTAAGAGCAGAGTTGTTTAGCCTTCTTTTCCAGTTGCTAGAGTAACTTTTTTTAAAGTATACTGAAAGATATCCACATTAGGACATTGTTATTAATGACCGTTCACATGACATTTTAATGGTTTGTAGTAACAGCGTCCATTGGTGCCTTGTTGTGGTGGGTTGAACGTTCATTATAGCTGTTGACAAACACGATATTATGCGATCGCGCAGTTTAATGCTGTTCGTGCTTCGCTGAATGCAGTTTTATGCATGGCATGCAGCGGATGCGAACAAAGGGAAGACCACTATCCGTTTCTCACCGACTTTCGTTTAATACTCTGAC
The DNA here is from genome assembly GCA_013368495.1 of Paragonimus heterotremus. Lineage (NCBI taxonomy): Eukaryota > Metazoa > Platyhelminthes > Trematoda > Plagiorchiida > Troglotrematidae > Paragonimus > Paragonimus heterotremus. Next base: position 3,801 of record LUCH01005365.1, on the reverse strand, counting down.
ACACAAAATTATTCACGGATCCTAAATATGCCACCATCATGACCAAACGCAGCGCATTCCTTAACAAATTCGGGCCAGTATTAACTATGCGTTTTTTTTTTCAGAGATAGCGTAGAGGGGTTTGTCTTATCGATAGCTAATGTTCGTCAGATGCAAATGACTCCTAGGATACCTAGTTGATTCTATCCTTTCTCTAAGCTTTCAGTTTCTGACTCATAGATCAGATTGTTTATGCTTTTATTCGTTCTTATCTACATTTATACTGTGTGTCGATTTCGCTTCACGAAAAGTGTGATGCAGTCATTCGTGGAAATCTTTTTTTGATGACTTCTAGACAGCAGTCAATCGGAATTCCAGCGAAATTTACGTCCCTGCAACACTGATTTAAACTATCAGGCCAGGGTCGTTGCCATCGCATAACCACACCACACGCACTTCGGAAGTTGCGTGAGACCGATAAACATCATAACAGGGATATATTTTGAATGATAATTCTTAAGGCTCTTGGAATATTTGCATCATATGTTATATTGACTGTCTTGTGATCCACTGATTTATCATTTTTAACAGGCTGGTTGAGATTTTAACGTTTTTGCATTGCGCTGCCTTTTTGCTTTAGGTAATCGTGGTCAAACGAACTTTGGGCGTTGGATATGCTGCTGTTGATAACCCGGTGTTCTTCAAAGACAATACGGATATGCTACTGGGTGATGCTAAGAAAGTGTGTGACGGTCTGTTGAACGCCTTCAAGCAAGAATCCTAGTGTACACCCTGCATCTGTTACAGATTCGCCTGTTCTTTTGAGCCGTCGTTCACCACCCCACGCTCTCAGATTGTGGTTACTTCTCTGCGGCCCATTTTTATCTCGCAGCTGTACTTTCAAAAGTTTCGAAAGCATTTCGTTTTGATCGCCTCGTTTTATCTTATCTATCTTTCTCATTCTTTGTTTGCGCCCAACGAGATTTGTAATACACTGATCCCCGTTTAACCCTTTGTTTGTATTTGACTGTCCCATGTGTGGATTATTGTGGTTTACCAGAAAGGCTGGTATAGTTCGCCTTGTTTCCATTAAATAATTCGATTCAAGTTGTCGTTTTGTATATTCGCAGGCCTTCTTGGAGAACTGAGTCAGTTGATCTGTGGTGGGTAGTTGGTGATTTCAATCCTCGTCATTTGTACACCGGTCACATCTCGTAAATTCCGCGTCCAGTTACATTTTCAGATAGCCTGTTTCAAAAACTCATCACTGTTAGAGCTTGTCCAGTATGCATGCCCCTTGGCTAAATGTAACCAGGTTGGTTTTTGACTCGTAAGATTCATACGTACATGGATATGCAGAACAAACGTGAAAGGTACAATTTATTCGCCTATACTATCTCCGAGTATCCTTTGCTGGGTGTACATTCTGTTTACGGATTGACACGCTAGTGCTTTAAGACGTCCTCTGACTGAAGGCCATATCCCGACCACTATACGGCTAGACAACAAAAATACAGGCGCAGCATGATTTTGCCCAAAAATCGTGGCACAAGGTTCGTTGGAAATTTATAAATGGTGGTAATCTGACAATGCTTATCTACAGGTGGTTCTTTGTTGGACTTCTTAAAAAGAATAGAAGACTCTCGACCATAGAGTGTCTGCAGTAGAAAAACTACGGAAATGGGGATAAGAGGACAATGGGCGGAACGCAATCTCAACCACAGTCTATCAAGTGTGCAACAGGCGCACTGCAACAAGAGTGCTTTCATCCTACAGTAACGATTGTGATGACTAGGTTGTCTGGATGCTTTTCTGTTTCTTTAACGTCCGTTCGGATTTTCTCTTTGCTCGTCACCTACCCCTCTTTTTGGGAGTAATATGTCTGGTGACACAATTATGTCCACATGAGGGTTGCTTTGGCCACCGTCTTGCGTGTGAACATTTTCTGTTCGACTATTGACGGCCGAAAACCATCTTAAGACGTGCCATTTAGGGCGTATGTGATATTTCATATTGAGTCCGTACGTCTACTCTTGTGCATTCGGTGATATCTACCTATTTTCTACTATAGGAACACTACCAAACCGTTTGTGGTAATTATCAGTCCGATGTGACCTCGGGGTGTGAAATTCTATTGTTACCCAGGTGGCCTCTGGAGTAAAATGCGGAACAGACTCTACAGTGTCTCCAATGGCATGTTAAGTCTGCGTCTGAATTCAGCTACCGTTAAAGCGACTATGGTAGGCCGATAGCCTGTGTGGTGGAACAGATGTGTGAACTACAATAACTCTCGATACAACAATAACGAGTGATGTCGAGGACTGGACTCCCCAAAGATTCACAATGTTCGTGAGGTGTCCAATGACGCTGGAAATTATTCGGGTTGTTCCAAGTGTAGCTGAGGATGCGAAGTAACAGAGCTGAAAGCTAATCCAACAAATAGGATGTTCTAAACTGGATGGCAACCACAGACGTCGTACGAAGAACTAGCAAGCACATGTAGTAGAGTTTATTAGAAAACGTGTGTTGTTGTTTTTACTCAAGTCAAACAAAAATGTACAGTGTGGTCTGATGCAACAGTCACACAATGTTAGCAAAATGAAGTACAATATAATGAATACACTACACCTGCACTAGAGTGGGCTCATCTGGGCGTGTGTCGTGATGCCAGTTCCTGGGTTTGTACGCTCAAGTTTTCCTCAGCCTTATGGTAAAACTGATCGTAAGCCGTAGTGAGAAAACGATGAACCTGCAAGCAAACTTTATTTTTCGATTTACTCACCGTTCACAAACAGACTTCATGCAACAATTAAGGACACTAGACAGTTGGACGTGAGAGAACCTTAAGCACAACCGCACAGCAGCCGTCAGAGAAGACGACTGTCGACAAAAATTCCAATCGACCTTTAGAATTCAAACAAGCGTCAGAATGGTTGGTCGGCGTTCCCAACGGCGATAGCTAAAACAATGTTTTCTTAGTTAATGTAGTCTACAGTAGTAAGAATGGCCTGAATTCATTGTACAGCCACGAGTAAAACTGCGAGACCTACGCCAACACTAACTTTGATGTTAGTGGTTTTGCGGCTAATGTAAATCATAACGGAACATTATGTGCTACTGTTGTTTTATTGCACAAATAATTACATGGTACATATAATGGATACATTGCGATTTCGTTGGCTGACGTGCTGAGTTATTACTACTGCGTAGAAAGTATCTCTGGGTTTCAGCTGAGTGCATTTTCGAATACTATTACGTATTACTAATTATCACAGGTTTGCAGTAATGTGAGCAGGCACAGTGGTACTGCTAAGGTAGCTCTTGCGTCGTACGGAGCTTAGGATTTCGGGGACGTCGAAGCTGTTCTCACTACACATGGTGTGTGACGGCTGATTTGTTGTTTGAGCTATAGGGAATCACTCCTGACATTTATTTCCTTTGGGCACATTTTTTTGTCAGGTGGGGTCCATGGGTCATCCTGTGTATTGAAATCGTGCCTTCACTGGTGTGCCAGTTGCGCTACGAGAATTCCTACAGTTCGTAAATCTAATCTAGTTGAGGCAGAAACATGGTGTCACAACCTGTTCTCCGTTTTACCTGCTCCAGAAGAGTAGTGACAAACCTGGATGTTCAGCACAAGGCGCGGGTGTAGTAGCGAATCTAGTGTACTGGTAAAACCGTCCAGAAAACTCAATGTTTTCATTATTTTTATTTCATTTTGCTAACATCGCGTAACTGCTGCATCGAGCCGCATTGTACATTTTTGTGACTTGAGTAAACAACAACAACACAGCGCAATTTCGAATAAACTCTGCTACACGC
>LUCH01005364.1:19022-34092 GCA_013368495.1 Paragonimus heterotremus | reverse complement strand
CATGGTTCCATCGCAGAACGTGTGCGACTAATGCAAAAAATACAAAGTGATTATATGATAAGTAGTGACCAAGACGAACAACAGTTGCCGAAAAAGATAGTTAAGGCCATTGATGGACATAGCGAGCTAACAATTCGGACGGAAATATCTAGTCAAGGTCACCCGTCGACCAGTCTGACCAGGTCCACTAATTAAGACAAAGTCAGCCGTTACATCGCTGTCTTCGGGATAGTGTACGCATGACTCGGGAGGATTTGTAGCCGGAAGTTGGATGCGCTACCTTCGAAGAATCGATGATGTGTGTGAGTGTGAGCCAGCTTCAGTTTTCTGATGAAATAACTTTCCTCGACACGTTCAGCAACCGCCACGTGACAGTCAACAGCTGGTAGTCTGTTATAACCGATAACGGTCACCGTGAGTGAAATTATCTGAGAAGAGAGCTGAGGAATTCACGGAACAGGTAAACTTTAACCATCTTCAATAATTACAGTCCGTGTAATAATATCTCTACGCTTAACTTTGACATACGCACATATGTAGTAACTTCTTGCCTAAATTAATAATTACAGTGCTATAGTTAGACAGGGTGTTTGTAAAGCTGTCAATTCCGCTGAGGTGTGAGACGTCTGTCATTTCGAAGATATGACAACCACTGCTATTAGAGGAAGATTGATGATTTATGGAAAACATGATGCAGACCAACAAGACAATTATAAAAATGTAATCAATCTGGTGGATGCGACTACTGGTTGAATTGGGCTGATTGACAAAAACAAATTTTGGAACGGAAATATGAGTGTACGGACTATGTTCGATTTATTCAATAATGTCTTATCATACCTTTCATCGGATTATCAAGCAATGGTTTCAATTGTATACCTGATGTAAATTCCAACGTTCAGTTTATTCACCCGCATAACCCTTGTGATATGTGGTGGATGCGATCCGTTGGATGAGAGGGCAATCATAACTTGCAACAGACTAGTTGGTAAACGATATGTATTTTAATGCACAGCAAAATATAATTTCCTGTAACGTGTTGTATTAGCTTTTATGTTTAAAAGCGATACTTTTTATTTGTTTCCGTTCGGGCGAGTGGCATGCAGAATACACGGTTGAATCCTCGTGCATTAAAACGTTACGTTCATTATCACACAATCGTTACAAATGTCTTTGGGAAATCAAACAATCTGAACACGTTAAATGCATGGACAAAACGAAGAAGATCCCCACTGGTTAAAAAATAACATGATTTGCATGCACATGGTGAGTTTCAAATATTTGAGTATTATGACAAACCTTTGCTTTGGTTTACGTTTTACAAGATGTTCCGTTTGACTAGATTAGTGAAATGAACTAACGCTCTGAAAACTTTCACCTGTTTATAGAAGGCGAATGTTGCGGTGTCGTTTGGTTAGACTTCTTTCACTTTCTGTCCGTGGTTTGCCAGTGAAGACAACCAGAACGAATGACACAGGATTGTGGACTTCTATCTGCTTACCAGCTTAACAGGTGAGCATATTCGGCGAGTTCATCGACTCACGTGAAGTGTTATGATTGTTGTGTTAATAGAACGAAATGAAACGTTACCTTCCGGTTCGTTGAGGTATTCATCTTTGATATTTCGAGTTCGCTACCTAGAGTGTGCCCGTTCACATGTCAACTGGAATCACGCCATTCAATGTATATTTAGGTGTTAATAATCCTGCCTTCGGCATAATAAAAAATATTTCGCATACCGCTCTTAAGTTTGTACTTCAGAATGCATAGTTTAGAAAATTTGCCAGTTAAAGCCAGAGTTTAGCTTGCCTTCACAGATTGATCTGAACTAACGGTATTGTATCAGAAACAGAAAGAGCAATTTGAACGAACTATCCAACTATATTCTTTTGCATTCACTGCAAAGCAATTGCCAGCGGCTGAGCGTATGCACGTGTTCATTGGTCACCTTTTCAACCTGTGGATTATTTCAATCACCCCGGACCATGGACGATACCCCGTGTTTAAAGGGAAGCGGTACAATTGATAGATGAGTACGATCAATTTTACCACGCGAATTTGATGAAAAATATATCATACAATGTTGTTAGGAATTCTATTCAGGAGGAACTTCTAACTGTAAACCAATATTGTCTCTTGTGAGCGGGCAAGACTCAATGAAAAGCAATTATTGGAGTGCATCACACCTGTTGAATTGTTTGTTTGTAGACAGCCTGGAATGTGACGACGAAAGTCTACTTGCAACAGACATCTGTATCGTGAACAGTAAACTGAGCAAAATGCTTTCGGACATGAACAACTGATAACACGCATGTTCAATTATTGTTAAAGAATGCACAATGGATTCATCAACTTTGATTTTTAATTCATCTCCCCTTATCAGTCTGGTGGATATCTGTTCCCAAAACTCACAACACTTGTGGTTGCCAAACTAGTTTGGTGCATACGAACCGCATTTACTGGAGACATTGTTGACATGTGTAGGTATAATGTTAAGTTTCTGCTTCAAATGTATGCTGGTTCAGTCTAAGTCGAACAAAAGACTGTGAATCTTCTAAGCTGAGTTAACTAACCTTAGTACATTTAGAAATAATGCAACACATGTCAGAAAAGTAGTTAAACTGAAGTACCAAAACATTTGGTTGCTAACTCGTGATAAAATCCGCGAGACATAAACAACACCGTTCGCTGTTGGGCACAAGGCCAGAAGGAAGACGAGGTATCAGCCTGGAACTCCGGTGATATTTTCAATGAGATAATCCGTTTTACCTACACAATCCACCTGCCAATTAGGCATTCATCCATCAACTGTATTCGCGTTCTAGTGGCCAAATGGGAAGCTTGAATTGGGCTGAATATGAATTTGTCTTACAATAGGCAGGTGGCAGGAAACTACACTTGAATGTTTGGACTGATATCTGGCGCGACTCTACAAAGGCAATAACGGACAATTCAAATGAACATTTCCTAACCGCCAGGTTTACAAGTGCATATAAAGGTGCAGTAGAAACACGTGATAACTCATCCAGTTAATTCAGGTGGTAATATCACTAGCACGTTAGGGTAACTCACGTGAACAAAAACGGCAGACTGTAGTAGGAAACAGAATGTAGGCAATACGGCCAGGTGCAATGCAATTGTTTCCGTCTGATTCCGACTTTATGCAAAGCAAGTGAGTGATAGAGTACCAAACAGTTGCGGATGAGTACGGATTACGCATACCGATGGTTCCTATTTAATTCAGCGATGATTTTATGCTACTATAAGTCTGTCAGCAGAGTAAATGCTATGCGTGAAATCGGATTTCCTAATCTAGGTGAATTGTATTATGATATATCCGGCTAATGTTTGTGTCAAGTCTTATTTGAATTGTGACAGTACAGTGCTTGAAAGCTGCAGAGGCCTCTACCACCCACTGGTGATAAGGGGGTTACTGCTTAAACATTAGGGTCAAGCAACAACTTGACCATCCAGAGAAACTTGAGTAAAGTCAAATTTCAACGTATCTTCAATTAATCTAACCACTATAAGTGTTCAGTAACTGACGAACGCATAATAGATCGACTTGTGTGCACCACTAAACGTTGGTATTAGTTCGAAGTCCACGTGGAACGCTTTTCACGTCTTCCTCATATACGTCAACAGAAACTGCCAACTATTGCTTGACATGGCCACTTAGATGGCGTTAGCTCAGGTGACATGGAGTTGTAGATGTTGTACACATTCGTCACAGTGAATGTGAAGTCCCTGTTGTTTATACCACAGACGGCTGTTCGACGTAAGTTCGTGTGATCGTGAACAGCGGAGAAAAGTACCAGTTACATAACTATCATATATGAACGAGCCTTCCCTCACTGATGGAACGTTTCAATTAAGAACCGGAAAGCTGCACTACTAAAGCAGTCTAGTCCAACGAAGTCAAACAGTGAATTTTCAGCCACCTCATAATCCTACCTCATTGCATGTGGGTACAAAGTTCACTGACAGATAACAACCTTGTCTTGGGATTTGTTGTACATATCAAAACCGGACAATCGGAGTTGCAACTACAGTTTGGGATCTAGTTCCCTTTGTTGTCTGGCATTAATCCGTTATCTGTGCAACATGTCGGACGATTGAACGTGGAATGTGTTAACTACTGTTAACATTGCCACAGAATTAAATGAAGATTGGAGCAACTGCTAGCCAAAGACCATATATCGGCCGCAAAATGTGGAGGAAAGTGTACGCATTACTGATATCGTTCCAGGTGAAATCTTTGGAATTGGTTTGCTGACTAAGGTAAACTACCTATACAATATGCAAACTATAGTGTATGATCAGAGGCCAAACTCGAGGGTCCGCGAAACGAGAAAGATGAAACACCTGAGTAATGGAACGTTTTGTTGGAAACAAAGCCATATGAAACAAGTTGAGATAACTGACTTTGGAACGTATTCGACTTACTAGAACCACAACTCGCAAACTTTATCGATTACGAAATTCTCACGAAGCGTGTAAATCTTCCGAGCTGATTTCAGACAAGTGTAGCTCACCATATATTTTGCTCGCTAACTGATTATCCCACATGCGCAAATTCGTCAGACATAGCAATAATGGTAGGTGAATCCCACTGTCGAAATTCCAAATTGGTTTACCGTAACGAATCCACTGAAGATAGTCCGGTGTTTCAGTTTTGATACAACAACGATGTTTGACCAACCCATTGGCGCGTGTTTCAAAACGATCACCGTAATTTAGCATTTGCTGTTCGGCTCAACTTTCGGGCACTGCAAATAAACCACTTGTCAGAACATACCATAAACAAAGCAACACTGCGTGCAGATATCCGAACATCATTCTACCACGTTATCAGTATCAATTAAGAAATGTAAAATAATTTCGGTTGTAAAAACAATTATCCTGCGATCATGGACCATCATCTGCACTATCTTTTGTAACCAAATTCAAACCTGAATGGATATATGAACCAACTCAACCGCGACCGTTGTAGTGTTGATTCCTAGCGCACTTACTCGCAGCTAACTTCAATAAATTCTGTCACGCCGACACTCGCTGTGTTCCTCTACAACAAAGCTGTCGTCATTATCCTCACAAATATAAAACAAACACAATTGTTGGTTGTCTAATTTTATTTCAAACACGGAATTTTCTGATGCCGCTGATGCAAGCCATGATGTTTAAACGCTCATACGCGTGTACATTTCTACCGTTTGCCTACAAAATGCTTTTAACTGTACAATCCTCTAACCGCTCACGTGAAATCCAGTTCGTTCACATGAGTGAATACATGAAATATACATGTTACCTCGTGAACAAAACTATGCTCATGCTATCAGTGAAAACAACGTGCTTGACGTTGTTAACGTACTGTCTATCAATACGTTGGTAGCTGGATAATAACAAGCAACGAAAAACAAACGATAGGTCAAAGATTCTGCAATTTTCTCCGACGCACAGTTGTGGCTGTAAGCATATTATCTCACAACAATTGAATTGATGTTTTTTCCTATCCTGCCTGTCAATAGCTGATTGTTTTTTTATTTGACGCAAGGGTAAGACTAAGAAAATGAGGAGGAATTTGTTATTGGCCAAAAAAGCTGAGTCTGGATTTTACCAAGCTGACTGGAACCCGACGGCTCGTCGCATTCTAGCTCCCTAGTCTCTTACATCACACACTTGTAATCAATCACCGGGTGTTCGTTTGTGTACATGTCGATTTGCGATACTAAATTGCTCACTCTAAAAATACATGCATGACACATGTTTAACACCATTATGTGTTGAACATATTTAACAACACGCTGCTGCCGCCGACTGGGTAGTGACAAGTTTGCTATGAAAACGTCAGCTGGGATTCGATCCATACAGTGGAAAATATTAGCGGCCAGTGAATCAGAAGGTGAATGTGATTAATGCATAACCTCAACAATTCTATCAGTTGGTTGCTTCAGACGCATTGATTGTTGCATGTTTGCCACGATTATCATCCAGTGCGTACGTGAACCAATCGACAATCCTGAGAAGTGCGTCATCAACCATGTCGAAATGGTAAATGTGAATGCATGAGACGAATATAGAATACGTGGAATGACCAGTTAATTGTGCCATTGCTTAGGCGACACTGATAGTCACCAACAGTTGAGATGACCAATGGTTTAAATGTTGAGTAGGTGGGCAACGAAAATTTCAGTGGATATGCAGAAGCACATACTCCCTTTCTGTTCGCTTCCGTATTAGCGAAACCAATAAGGTTGTATTTGGCAATTGTTTTGATTAGACATCCGTACACGAAACCTCAATAAACAAGTCACATACACGATCGACAAGCCTATACCGGCCAACGTGTAGGCATGAAGTGATGAGCAGATTGGCGTAGTTTCGGGTTCCTGAGATAGGTATAAGCAACTCAAAACAAGTTCTTCAGAAACGGTCCGATTTCTGCAAACGGAGTTCATAATCCAATAACGCAACGCATTTTTGTTACCTTCAGATGAAGGCAATCATGGCACGATCGCTTAATGGTTCAATGGGTTGTAAACGGAAGTAAGAGGCTGCAGCTTCTGAGGATTCCGTATCTCGATGCGTAGAATCTCATGGTCTTCAGTAACGGGCTGAAATGGAGAATAGAGGTGCAGGTGAAGTGTTCAGAATATGATCATTCTTATGCATGAATATAAATGATGGGTTCATCTAGATGGGACTCCGAAAAGATCATAAACAATTAGGTTGATGTTTGTCAACATCAGCCAGCCAACATTACAACAGCAGCCTACGCATAATAGGTGAAAATGCCATGTGAATTTGACAAACTAATACCTCCAATCTATCTAGGATGGTGTGGGTTTTTCATGAACCCTCATGACTTAAGATGACGTCGGCTGTATATTGTTTAGGGAACCCGAGTTCATGCGAGGAAAAGCCACACGATTTTATTCTTAGTCTATCAAGGCACACCCTACGATCTGGTATATTTCAAAATTAAATGGGCAAGGGGAGCCTGCACAATCCTGTCACGCCCCAATTTGGATGTCAACTTTTCGTCATACGCCACCGAAGACACTATATCTGACAAGGAATTGCTTTCGGAATGTCCACATTCTTCTTGGGAATATCCGTCCTCGAAAGACAATCCAATGGTGCAGCCTGGTCCATCGGGTCTAATGTCTTTCTGACGTCCACGAGGATAAGTATTACTGATCTTCCACGTGAATGACGGAGTTAAGGCCTCTGGCGAAATATGAACATTGTCGCATGCTGAGCTAACCGGTCGATCAAAGTCAGAACGGAAATCTCGGCGGTTTTTGATATTTCGAATTGAGTGGAAAAACAGTACCCAGTTTTCCTAGCGGAACAACGGTATTTACGCTTGTTATTGGGCGAAATACATCCCACCATTTCGATCGGTCAGTTCGTTGCTCTGTTGCCTCACGACCATGTACGTAGCAACTTAGCTGTTGAAATAAGTAGACATCAATTAGCAGCTGATCACCGTTCGAAATTGATTGGTACCGAGTCGACTAAATTTCCGTGTGTAGCGGTTTGTGCGTAGACCTCAACTGACTAAACATTGTGACAACCAGGAAACTGCTCCAGTCCAATCTCTTCACATCGATTTTATAGATACAGACACGACCGAGAAGCAAAACCGGCACGCGTCTCACGGATGTGCTCCGCACGTTTCACTTGAACTATGAATAGCAATCAATGCGAGGGATATTCACGCAACAGAAATATGGCCAAGACCCGCGTGATCCGCTCACAGACTGTGTGAAACCTTGTGAGAACATAGTTGAAATGCCTCTGAGTTTTGAAACAAACTTACTGGTTCATAGTTTGTGAAGCACAGCTGGACTTACTTCTTCAAATGAAGTAACAGGAAGTTTGTCTGGATTGTGTGCCTTATGTTCTTTCTACAATCTTGATCTCGAGATTGATACTGGCTAACGAAGGCGAAAAAACGCCAAAAGAACTATGAGCCTAGGCAGCGCCCGAAGTGTTAGTCGCTGTCGCGGATGGCCTGTTAAACGCCTGTTGGATGTACTCAGTCCAACGTCCTAAGTTTTGCTGTATTTCATAAACATGCTGGACATTGCCTTTGCAGAGTACGTCGCTCACACTTGACTCTATGCTACCATTTACTCGAACGGAGTGGGAAAGGCAGCTAGCAACGGTTTATTCCACCACGAAAATGTATTGTATTCACCAGACCTTGCGATCTTCTTATATGTATTTCAGAAGTTCAAGAGATGCAGCTCTACCGGCCGAGTCGTACGCGCTGCCGATTAGAAAATTCCGGGGAACGTCGAGTGATTCTAATGATCTCATAGATATGGAGAGGTCGACAGCTGAACTGGTAGTGTTACAGGAGAAAATATCCCACTTATGTACTGCATGCACTATAAACGCCCGATGCGATCGAACATCATGTGGCGAATGAGAAAACAGATTAGCCGTGAGCGCCTGCCTGTAATCGAGCAGCTCTAATGACAGCGCGTGTGTAGGTAAGGAAATGTGCGACGGACTGCGAAATGGCTCACCAAAAACATTGAGCGTTAGCCGTAGTGAATAATTACTTCCGGAAGATTTCCATCAGCCATGTCAACGCCAACCACTTTGGTTCCGTATATCAGTAGAACACATAAGATAACATACCAGGAATCATGATAGGGAGATGATAGCAGAAAGCGACACTTCTGTCAGTTCAGAACAAAGACAAAGAAGAAAATGAACACATAATAGTGTCAACTCATCATTCAGCATCCAGAATGTGAGCTGAACACACATTCTACAAAACTGCCAACAAATAGTCTATGGTCAGGAGCAGAGCTGTACAGAATCGACAACCAGCAGTTCTGGTGAGAAGCAAGAAACCTCGCTGGATTATTGAAACCGACTAGATATATACTAAAGGGATCGTTGGACATTCACGTTGGGATTCTAATAAAACTGGTGTATGGTAAGTATACGACACCATTCAATGGTGATAAAGGAAGCAGCTTACAAAATTAGAGCTCGTATGTATAGCCAACAAAGTGATTTCGAGGGAGAACGTAAACATATGAAATGAAAACGAGAGAGCATGGTCAGTGAATGAATTATTTGGAATAATTTGGTTGGGCCCATTGTGAGACCACTGGCGCCTAGAACGAAGCGCTCGTTTACGTTGCACAATGAAGGAATTCCCAGTCTTCAACAGGTAGCAGATATTCATCAAGCAGGGGGGTGCTCCTTCTCGAAAAACAATTGCAGAAGTATGTTCATCTGAATGTGGAATCTACCACAATCTGTGGGTTGTTGTAGTGGATTGACGTTAAATGAATTCATCCAATGTTCATAAGGCGGATTTGTGATCAACCTTCGATGACGTCATAGCAAGTAGATTGGGCGGAGTAGTCTGAGCTGTGCGTTCTCCATTGTTGATTAATGTAGCTTATCGTGAATGCTATAAAATAGTATATTGCAACAATGCTTCTTTAGTTCTCGAAGTAACGTCGAACTTAGATCAATAGGAGTAGGTGTCACAACAATTGAGGGATACTGTATTCGAACATGATTATAATAAAATCATATCAACATACGGCATCTTCAACCTTTAATGACTGTGCCCATATTCGCGGTTGGTCCCCTGAATGACGAGGTAATTTTGTGAAGATCACAGACAAGTAACTTAACCTGTCATGAATTGATAAATCATTGCCGATTGTATCATGTCTATACAAATGATTTATGTGTAGCTTCAAAATCGGAGGCAGTCTCAGCGGCCTCAATCTTGGCAAAGATTTCCTCTCATTAGTTATGAATTTCAAAACCCTGTGTTCAACTAACGCACTGAAAGTAAACATTCTGAAATACACTGAATACGAGTGACCGTCACATAAACAACCCTGCTAGTGTGGAACCGATAGAACCGATAATACATGTACAACTGTGCAGGTGCAATTTAACACAAATCCTCCCCTCAACATATCAATGACCTGCCGTAATAACGCTACCAGAAACAATTCTAAAGTTGTATATCGCGCACGAGTGATAGACAACCAGTGACCGAGTTGTGCCAGCGTAAACAAGACAGAGCAGACTGTTGGAAAAGGGTGTTCCACTTTATGAGCATTTGTATAGGAGTAGTTGAAATATAGGTCAATTGAATTTGCACAGTTTACTCCCACCTGTGTAATTCTTGAACAGGCATGGGTATTTGGATTACGTTCCATATTTACACCATAAAACTAATGTGAAATTCAATTATATGTCGAAATCTCACATTATGAACGAAATAATTAGCAAACGTTCCAGTCGACGAGTTCGAAATAGAACGTTCACTTCATAGACAGACCACACAATTTGAATTAACCCATTTTGACTAAACTTGCTGAGCAAAAATTTTGACTATCGATAACCAGTTAAGAATGTAAACTGACATCAAATCAGAACAATTCCCACTGCACTGAATGCGTGGGCATTCAGAGTGAATTGCCTGTCAACCCACTTCGTCAGTTAGTGAATAAGATGATCTATTTAAGGGCAAACTGTTGAAAGACAAATAGATACTGACGGTGAACTCTGCCACGTACAAAACTCAAATCTACTTTCTCTCGTAACTAATATCATGTATGTCAACTTAATTGGGCACTCCTAACAACAGAAGAATTTGAACAACTGAAACAGACTTTTTCCGAAATGAACTTCAAAAGACAAGCTGGTAGTGTTATATTACACGATTTTTATTCGATCTGATTCCCCTTCCTCTTATCAAGTACACACTGCAGAATTGAATATTACATACTATGCATAAAGATTCGGCGGGATGCAATCTGAGGGTTGATCAATATTTCGGAGATATAAGTGAATTCACACCAATGTGACTTGCGAAAATGCGTCAGCCAGTCTCAGAAATGCATATGATGGATTATGACCGCATTACGACCCAAGATTATGCTCCAACAGCAATATACGTTTTGACATTTTGTAAATAAACAGTCCTGAATTTGGCGATTGGCATTCTCGTACGCGTACGGGGCCGATTTTGTTGTATCCAAAGCGTGTGCACACCGAATGGGTTGACGGGAAACATACCAGACGCGTTAGTTTAGTATCGGATTGAAGCCAAGCGATATCAGCAGTAGAAGAATCTGGTGCTTCAACCGATACATATCAAAACAATTCATCACCATAATCATTCGTGAGTTTCAGTACGTGTGGACAGAGACCGTGGTAACATTCAGCATTTCGTGACTAGGGCTTCGATGTCCTAGGCCCGATGATGTTCCAATTAACTATGAAGCTCGACATACTGGTTTTGTTCAGTAAACCACTCACCGGGTTAAATCATTGTGACTGAACCATCCATATTCTGAAAATGTTCTAGATACTGTGAACTGATCGGCTATATGTACGATAGAAATGCTGATCAATCGATGATGAATTGATAGTGCAAATATCGGTAGTTTACCTTTCCATGTGTACGGATACGCTTTTCTACGTGGAAGTTACTAATAAGATATTTCACTATCAATTAGACTCTCATGAATTGTCGGGCTGACCACAAATGTACACCTAACGAAGTCGTTCATCAAAATTAATGACTAATGCTTTTTTCGCGAAACTATCCATTGAATTATAGTTGACGGCGGCATTTTACGTTTATTGAATACCGCGTTCAAATTATCCTAGAAAATTCCAAATAATATTCAGACACAACTTCAACATGTCTAATTTTCGGTAATCCAGATTTGCTTAGATTTGCCTCAGACACACTGCTATGAGACGACTTGTGAGCACTCAGATGACATTGATTGATAATGTGAAATATGTTTAATCTAACATGGTTTGGTAGTCGTGATCTTTCCGAATGACACAAATCTTGGTGAAAAACCGTTCGTTAGAATGTGATGAAAATTACAAAATGTGTTTCTAAATAATCTCCATGTAACAAAGGTAAACAGTTTGTGCTCGTGGTGAGTGACCGTAGGAAAGCCACTGTAATTTATGACTGTGTAGAGTGAGTTAATCATCAGAAATGATGTCATTGGTAAACCTAATTCTGATTTGTAACATGCGAAACATTCACACACATGAAATTTTGGTTTCCCGTGGGGTGACACACAACAGACACGTGTGGATGGAATGGCCTAAGAATGCATCCCGGAGTGAAATGACAAGAGGACTAGGGGCGAATTAATAACTCGAGCAACCTGGTGTCGAAAGAGTAATCGTTATGGAGGTAGATGGAAGACCTCCTTGTGAAGGTAGTATTGACCAACAGGTGGACACCACCCTTCTGTATTCCGGAGTTAATTTGACCTAAACAACAAAGAGGCAGACACAAAACGAGTGGATACTGATGTTCATGATCCCCGCGACTAGGTTGATCAAAATGGATAGTTTGAGAAAAAACTACATTATCTTAACTGTCTATCGAATACACACAGTTACGCAATCAAATGTGGGAAGTACTCACTCAAGGAACATTTTGCTAGACACTAGTGGAAAGCTATCAATGTAAAATGGATTTCAAAGAATCTGATTACATGAAACAGATAAAAACCAGTAATCTTTCTCTCAGACAACAAGCGTCCGAATAGAATTTCAATCACATCGGAAATATTGCGGTAATCCAGACAGTGTTCACGAGGACACAAACATTTCTATGCCAAACACAGGCAATCGCATAAGAAAGTTGTTTTTATTCTAAAAGGAACGAAACGAATTGCTGTCAACATACTAATGGGGTTGCTGGTCCGTAATATAAATCAGAATTTACTTGATTCGTCGCCAGCTTCATTAACTCCATAATATTACAACATATGCTATCACATTTGTGTACCGCCTCTGGCCAATAGAATGAATGTAGTGTAGAGCGGAAACAACCACATCGATCGAGAGGTACACGTACATGACACACTTAGACAGAAAATTGGACAGCATCATTTAGTGTCACCGATCGGATTTCGAACGGAGTATAGACAGCGCTCGTAATTCGATTCATGTTAACGTATGCACTGGCTCAATAGTCAGGTACTCGAAGTGACTGAAGTAAAGTGTTGTCATTGTTCACTTCTCGGTACCGATCCGTTGCATGACCATTCCTCGATAATTGCTCGTTCGACGTTACACAAATTACAAGAGCTTGGTATGCGGATCGTCAAAGCTCAGCACCTGGCGATCCATTGGAATGTAGATGACGGAATGATGAAACACGATTTCGCTGAAATGTGTTGGGCGAGCGGAAGGAGAATTGCTCATCCCTAACCTAACCATAAGGAGTTCGATCAACAAGGACGCTCGTACCGTGTGAAATTTTACAACTGACGTTGTCCATCCCTAACGATCGGAAATTTCACAATGACAATGCTCAAACCGTTTGATAAAGCCCGTACACGAGTTTGAATCATATTACAATGTGAACACTGTCATGTTTATGGCACATAAATCATAAGTGCGTTGTTCATTTGTTAATTGTCTGTGTGCAGTACACGATGTTTAATGAAAAATGGAGGATATAGATACGACGCGCTCGTGTGAAAATAAATTAAGTGGACAACGATACTATGCGCAAGTAACTGAGACGAAGAAGGATCTGACTGTAAACGTGTGCTCGATTTGGTGGATCGATCTACACTTTTGAATTTGCTTGACCGCGGAGATTTACTAAAAAGGGTATATGAACATACTGTCGATACTTCCTTCTCGTCTTTCAGTTCTGGGTAAGGTTCACGGTGTACTGTCTGACAGTTTCAGCACCGTGTGCGGCTTACTTCAAAGCTGTCCACTTTCCCCATTGTCGTTCAGTGCTGTCAAATACAGGACGGCCTGCAAAACTCACATGATGCCTACCTAGACCTCCTATATGGTGGAAGACTGACTGATCTCGTTCATGATGACGACAAGGTGTTTCCACTTGACAACTTCCAAGCAGAACAAGCAATGCTAGACGATAACTTGCACTCTGCTAAATAAGTCGGAATGCGCTTTGCAGCCTCAGCGTGCAGTGCTTCTGCAAAATTGTTGTGATTACGTAAAGTGAATGTCGCATAATGAAGTTACAGAGGGTGCTGACCGGTTGTCTTTTACTTTGAAAGCTGCACCAACGGTGGCAAAAGTGTAGGGAAGTAAGTGGAAATGAGTATATTTGTTTGTTTGTTAATCTAGGACACCTCTGGCGACTGAGGGGTATCTCTTCAAGGCGACAGCGGGGTTTGTATTACCTTAAAGCAACGGAACATGGCCGCTTAGGATTGAGGACGTGACCCATCTTCAGACAGTTGACCACCGAATTGTGCGTTCGATCGTTCGCTTCGAGTGGCACTCATGCATAAGTAACCCATAGGTTATGAAGCGGATAATTGACAGTGCTTATCGAACGAGTTCTTTCGCGCAATCATTACATTCGCACAGATTTAGATGGTCAGGCCATTTACTAAGGAGGCCAGTTAGTCATCTGCCACACCGAGCACACCTTGCCAAACGTTATAGCCGACTGGCCTAAGATGCCAGGTGGACAGACGATGACTTTGCGAAGAGAAATGAAAGCGCTCACCAAGGGTCTGGTCACTGTAGATCGGATTCGTCTTTCAGATTGGGGCCCTCGTTATTCACAGAGTAGGTGGCTAGAGACGTTAGGTGAGACGACGGCTAATCGGGCAGAGTGGCGTGATTATTGTCGTTGTTTGGCAGAGTGGTCTGTGAAGTGAATGCATTCATCGACGCAAGGCAGTAGAAACTGTGAAGAAGCCGACTTGCTGAGGTCGCCGTCCTTTCAATAACAGCTTGCTTGTGTCTGCAAAAGATGGGCACCTTGATGTGGCATGTTTGAATGTAAACGTGACCAATTCTATTAGTTAGGACCATTAACGTAGCTTATCGTGAATGCTATAAAATAGTATATTGCAACAATGCTTCTTTAGTTCTCGAAGTAACGTCGAACTTAGATCAATAGGAGTAGGTGTCACAACAATTGAGGGATACTGTATTCGAACATGATTATAATAAAATCATATCAACATACGGCATCTTCAACCTTTAATGACTGTGCCCATATTCGCGGTTGGTCCCCTGAATGACGAGGTAA
>LUCH01005364.1:0-15304 GCA_013368495.1 Paragonimus heterotremus | reverse complement strand
AGTGTGGTACCCTCAATGTGGAAGTTCACACTGAAACTAAGGTGTGAACGTGCATTACAAGCGGTTCGAGTAGTATCAGATCTACGAAAATCTGGAGATTATTCTGAGTGGAACGTGACTGTACAATCTGCAATGAATATGGTATAGATGAGTTCAACAAATTGAGTAGATTAAACTCACCGGCTAACTAACAGTGTTTGATTTTTCATGATTTGATGAGTATAAACCATTACTGAAGAACTCGTTCTGGATGCTTGTATTGGAAGAAAATGCGAAAAGCCGTCTGAAAACAAAGTCGATTGTTTTTGGTTGGAATCGGCCCTATCTGGCTTGTCCAGTCGGAGTTACTTCGAAAACAATATTCGGATGTCAGTGTAGATATTTATGAGTAGTGGATCTTTCATGACACGACGGTGCTTTTGTGGAACACAATAAACCGTGTAGAACATCTGAATCGAAGGTGATTCTCTTGAAATCAAGTGTATTTTGGGCCATGTTGTGATATTAGAATAAATCATAGGGTCAATAACAAAGTGATGTTGAGAAGACCGTTATTTCTACTTTTGACATTTCGGTTATTGCGAGTAACCGATTGGGTACATGTGAATCAATGATGAATTTCCTAACAAACTATGAAATTGGTGCATTCTTCCACTTTGACAACACCTTACAACGTCACCTGATGAAAACGAAGGACTCCGTTGAACAACACGATCGCACTAATTGTGTTTATGGGATAAACTGCACATAATGCCTGGTGGAATGCTTTGACCAGATATCCATGCAACTGTAGGCTAGAAAGACATAGGTTTATTGCCAACCGACGCAGTACGTTAAAAAACGACTGAAACGTGATTCGGTTATAGCATTACATTACTTCACGATACACTGAATACACATCAAAGCGCGATGCGGAATGCACCCGATGAAAACTGCATGGGTCATAGTAGGCAAACTAGTATTGACGTGCACACGCGCATACACATAGTTCAGTGATTGGGCTCAATGAGTAACCGATAATCAGTCAGTCATGGCCATTTAATTGGATTGCTTATGTGCTACCATGTCTACTCGTGTAACAAATTGATTGAATAGTTGCCCTGACAAACGTCACCTGCGACAATCAATACCTCAGAAATGAGAATATCAATTTGTCCAACATGGTTGTGTTATTATCCTTTCGATTTGTCTACACGGGACACTGTTTTCTGCTATGTGTCGACGTCCACGTTGAACAAATTTACAAAACCAAGAAGCGTTCACTGGAGGATATGAACAAACAGGTTGGGGCTGAAGGCGAAATTGCTGTCAACTGGCTATTGGATGGAAGTGAACATGCTGTAATCAGAAGACTAGCCGTATTCCTGCTCACGCACAATCAGACTGCGTAAGCACAGCCGCAATTATGGGACCGGTACGTGATCGTACTAGTCCAATCTTTCCCGAGACAGACGGATATCATATCCTACATTAGATTATGTATGAACACGGACGAACATGTCATTACAACTATTACACCCTGAATCCCGTTCCTCTCTTCCACTTTCTGTGTACAGTTCACAGAAGGAAGATCCTTCAGGAAGCGTTTCATGAACAGACATACGTTCTTAGTACTGTCCATTATGAAACATGAAATTGAGTTTGCAGCTGATTCTGACCTAGACCAGACAACACGCGAAATTGACTACAGCGTGATGCACACTATCCATTATACACACGCGCTGGAATGATATTTGAAGTCACCGTTGCCATCACACAGTGGCTGTCAGAATAATGAGACCGTTTCGTGCTATAGTCTTAACATTCGCTCCATCTGGTTTGTGCAAACTGACGGGAGCTGTAGATCAGTGCATATAACATGTAAGCAATTACAAAGCAAAGCGTTTTGAACATTTTCACCGAACCACAGAAACGCATAACCTACTCAACAATTTCGTCCTACTTCTCATGATTTTGTATTCGATTGGACAGCATATATTTGTCGGCATAATATTATTTGTGGTTACATGCCAGGCAATTGCAATGAAAATTGCCTCGCGAAATTCTGTAAATAAGCAAGCAGTACGTCCGTTTAGAAAACATACAGAAGTTGACCATGAAGTGCCTGTTGTTCGCAATGTTGGTGTTGTGCATTTTGAACATGCTGACTGTAGGTATGTCAATTCAGATGTTAAATTCAGCTGTCCTGTGATTCAAATCATGTTTTGTATATTAATAACGCAATGAAATCTTGCGAATTTCATATAGATTGTTGATGTTCACAAGCGATTCCAGTGTCTGTGCATTCACGTGTAGGTTTTACAAGAATTGCAACATGTGACGTGGTGGAAGGGCAGCATTATCCTTGCTGATTCTGATAACTCTGTTATTATTGTGAAAATGTTTCAGCACACGATAATGTAGTTTTGCATCGCATGTTAGTATGAATGTGGATGGGGATACGGAATCATGGAAGTAAATCAAAGTACGGAATGTTCAGTGTGGTTTGTAGTGCTGAAGCATTTATAAATTTCCGCTGTCTCCTTCCATAAATTCTGTTGCAGTTCGCTCACTTTGATGTAATTTAGATTATAGTGGTCTGTTCTGATTAGATTTGTTTCTATTTGGTGGATCAAGGTTTTCATCACGTTCAATGTTCTGGTGTTCAATTCATATTTTCATGGTAAATTTCTCTAACATTGCGGAGTATTCTCATTTCATGCTGGAAGATTCATTGTAGCTGCTTATTTGATTTTGTTAGTTGGTCACAATCGTTGGGTTCGCGGTGAGACACTGTTTGTAGTATACCTTCCTTTTATTTTCTTCATTCAGACAAGATAAATAAACCACTGAAATGTTGTAACTTACAAACCGTTTTGATGATCCAATTTATTATATGTTACCTAGAAATGATTATTAGAATGATCAGGCATAAGTTTTGTGATGGGGAAGTGAAATTTCACAAAACTCGAACTGAAACAAAGTTAGTGGAGAATTTTCCATTCCATCTGGAATTCTCATTCACATTAATGGTGAACATTGTATTGTATTCATTATTCCGATCGATTTTCATCATTTTCGTCGATAAGCTAACTGGTGGATATGTTGATTGTGAGCGATCCGGTCAAAAGTTGGAGCATTGGCTGAGCCAGAAACCACATGGCATTAGGCGACAAGCACTATAACAACTGAACTGCAAAGCCAAATGTGGAGCCCGCACATCTCAGCTCCACGGTCGAACATTGACCATTTTGGAATAATATGTTTGGGTTTTTCATATACATGCTACTACGGTTCTCGTTGTTTGCTCCGAAACCTCCGAACCTCAGGCTGTTCCAGAATACGGTGTTTCGTGCGGGTTGTATTCATCGACAGTTTACATCACTCCCATTTAACTGATGTCGTCCAGTGTGGTACCCTCAATGTGGAAGTTCACACTGAAACTAAGGTGTGCAACGGTAGTGAATAACGCAATGCATTCTCAAGAATTCCGCATAGATTGTTGATGTTTACAAGCGTTCCCAGTTATTTAGACTATAGCGGTCTTTTCTGTTTCGATGCGAATGCATTCTGCATATCAATTTTCGTTTCCGATCCAGTGTGCCGACGATTATTTCACAGCACGCGTTCAAATGTTCACATGTCGATAAATTTTCTTCGTGCAAACATAGTCGATTAACTTTTGATCATTCTGATTTTCGATTAGGCGACCGAACTGACGATGCCACGAGTAAGTCTATATTTGCAGTTTTCCTTCCGTTTATTCGCATCATTTTAATTGTACATATTAATCACCGAATTGCTGTCACTAGCAGACCGTTTTGAGAGTCGAGCCAAGTTATTTTTGCAGAACTTTTCACACTGGTACATATCTTTTGTTTCTCATTTACTAGTTCCGGTAGACGAACGTGAGTTTTCATTAAAGTCTGTATGGGTAATTGAGCACGCTGAGCGGTATTGTTCTTTTACGCATCGTTCTCCTAGAAAACACACGTTACCCGTTCAGAATTATGTACTATATATCAAGAAATCTTATAGAGGTGTCCTGGGATATGCTCACAAACTGTGTTCGCTTGCAAGCTCCTGTTTACCTCGGAAAGTTTTGGCATAATTCTGCCCAGTACAATTCATTTCAATACAGTAGCTTGTGACTTCTCGGTCGTCCATTTTAAAGTCAGCAGCTGCGATTCATGTTGCTCGACTGGTTCGCATGCAACCTGTCCTTGTGACTAATGCATCATTCTTTAACGAATTTATTACAATACATGTATTGCTAAGCAGCTGCGTACGTTTATGTTTCGATTTGTTCGTCTGACTGTGAGTGATATGTACCTTTGCGGTCGAATTAAATGAGTCCAGACAATTCTAAGCGTTCTCTGTTAACATATTAAAGTCATGCGAAAGCACGCGTTTACCGTGAGCCAAGTTGCTCTGTCACCGTGTAGTGAGTGTGTTAATGGTTGGCGAAGTGGTCGAAATATCGCGCCGATATGTAGGTATTTCAACTGGTTATTTACATTTGTGTGAAGCACGGCGAATAGGTTGTTATCATATGTCAAATTGTTTGTAGAATTTGCTTCTGTAACGTAGCCCGACTATACTCAGTAAACCTTCAACATGTGTTCAGTGTTTATAGTTTGATATTCTTACGTGTGTGGGGCAGTATTAATCCAGAAGTATTTGTGTTGTTGAAAAACCAGTTGTAGTCGCTTAACGCGCAATCAATCTGACAGCGTGTGGAGGATGCACAACTGGTTACTTTCACAGTTCACATGAACAAAAACGTGAATTACCAGTGGGATTATTTAGAAAACAGACTTGTTCATCAATTGACGTCAGACCGATTAGGACGATAAATCGTATTTCTGTCGATACATCAGTACAAGATTTGCTATCCTTCGAGCCCACGTGATAACACTGCTGACACACTGAGTTGGGTGTTTCACTTAACAATGAACACGATCTACCGCTCCACAAACATGCGGGGTGCACTGTTCCCCAAAACACTATTTCACTGAGGATCGTCATGACAAAGATGCAGTCACCCGGTGTTTCAAATAAACTATACTCGTCCAGAGAAATTGATGGGGATAAAAAACGAAGCTATTAAATAGTCGGAAAAATATTTCGCCCTACCTTGTAACACAGGGATCAGATCTATGCTAAGTTCTCTGGTTAACGGTACCTGAAATGTGGATTGCACTGTACGAGTGCATAAAATGCAATCCATCAGATCGCGTAACTAACGGTAAATTTCCTACTGAAGAATTGTGACTGATTATGAGCTCAGTATTTAGGCAATCATGATGTGATTCATCATCAAACACCATTCACACGCAAATGAAAATGAACAGAAATGTACTTCATGTTCAACCTCCAAGGGTTTTGCTTATATCCTAGTGTTTGTTAAAAATGGAAACTGTATTCCATCGATTTGTTGCATATTAGACTTAGTTGTCAAGATATCTATGTTTTACATTAACGACGGAGGCAAATTGCGGTGGTTCGAATATTGATCAGCTATGGACAACTGGAGTGCGTGCTGGTCTGCGATATCGCGAATACAAATGATTCTTTTGAAGGTTCGAATTACAAAGTTGGTCTTCTACAACACCTACCTGTCGTTCACTCACTGGTCATCATTTCGTGTGACCGGCGTACGTGAACTTCATGAGACACAACGTGGTCTGAGCAGCTGTTCAGGTTTCAATGGATCAAACTCCATCCAAAACACAATTCCATTATCTCTATGAACCGAGCGTGATCCATTCTATCTGTCATATGTACACGGCTAGTTTAATTTTGATAATGTTAATCATAATCTGGAACAATTAAGGACTGTAACAAAATATCTTGTTTGGCACTAGTGGATTTGACTGCTAGACAGATGAGAAGTATGAATTTTGAGTTGGATGAGTGTGTTCTTTCATGCTATTAACCGGTGGAACAGTAGAGATTCACCCGCAATTTCCATGAGACGGTGACATTTGACTTCAGTTTCGAGGTTCATTTAATGTTATATCGTAGAGTCGTTTATCTGCATACCAAATGCATTCGCTGACGTGTTCATGAACGAAATCTATGGTGGGTCGCATATGCCATCACAACATTAATGGTGAAGTAGTATATAGACATATGCCAGCATAACCATGCTAACAGCGGTTTCAGCTCAGGAGGATTTATCCTAACCACTCAGAATTCGAATATTTCGATTAATCACTCCATTCAACTGTAACGCAACCTATTTCTTGGTGATCGGAGACCAAACGTCTAAAGAAAAAATAATCAGAGAACAATTAAAACTTTTCACTTTGCCACCAGACATGATAAATTGAAATTTCCGTTTTTCTAATTGGTTTATTGAAAACGTTTTCTCTTGTGAAGCATAAATCGCGGTATGTTACAACATAGTTAATATGAGTAATTATCAACATATCATCACATTTACACGGTTGAATGACCCCCTGCTCATTTTAAACAAAACTCCGCAATCAATCAGGTGATCATGAAGGTGTTCACATAACATAGCAAACAAGAATGCTCGGATCTCTCTAATAAGGTGGTGATTACAATGTTCATGTTAAACTTACTCACTCAGAGACTCACATTCAACTAAAAGTGATGAACGGATAAAAATTGTACGTTTATTCAACAGTCCTGATATTTGTTTTTAATGCCAACAGTTGGTCCCATTGAATCACAAACATGTGACTGCTTCGATTGATTCTGCTCTTATTTCAGTCACGTTTGGGGCGAACTATCAGGCAGGGTAGGTTATCTGAACACACCAACTGGGTAATCAAACTCGAGTGCGTATGAGATTGTCCATCTGCAAACACCATGAGGCAGTCAACATGAATGTGAAAAATTATGGCTATCCCTCAATCTAGAAAGATGAACTCCATGCTGTCTAGCTTCAATCATGTCTGGTAGAATGCATCTGGTGTGACTGTATCAGCACTAATCAACTGCCAGTCTGCCTGTTAAGTACAGAGCAATTCAGATCAGGTTATTCATTCCGGGCACTGCTGTGTCCTAACAAGTCGAATGACCAATGGGGTTTTTTAATACGAACGTATTAATGGTGCACATTGTTTGAGACGCCGGCCACTACACATCTACCTCAACGCCGGACGCCAACCCCACAGGTTTAGTATTCATGACAATAGTGTTGCAATCTAAGTAGTGGCTTTTGCCAGGAACGTTTTGTCTACTCCATATTTTGGGGATATAGACGGTTGTCCAAACACTCGGTACGTGAACAATTATTTTTGCAACGTACCACAATATTCAGTGAAACCACCGGATGGTACACAACGTTGGTATTCATACTGATGACAAGCATTCACTTTAGTGAAGCTGATCGGATTAGGCAGGCATGCAATCGTGATTACGAAGTGCTTGAATTTCTGATTCAAACGCCAAATTGCTTGGTTGTTATTTGCCTTTTAAATTATATCGCACAAGTTTGAAATATTCGATGAAATGGTTAACATCTTTTTGTTTGTTATTTCACAGATAAATGTGATATTCCAACATTGTTTATTAACAATAAATCACTTACGGATTTCTGTATTCTAACTGGTTCAACAGAGAGGACAATGTTCATGTTGGTACCAAAAGAACATCATACATGATTCAGGCAGTACTGCTGGCGAGTATCAACATAAACAGTGTTTAACCTATCAAGTCTCGTGTTACTGGAACAAACGATGCTGAATATGCAATGTGATGCAAACTTGTTCATCATGTATACATAGACGTAAGAAATAACTCTTTAATCCGGTTGGTTTAAATTTCATCTCATCACATCACCCATGCAATAAACACAGGAACATCTTCTACGATTAGTTTGTCAATGAAGGAGGAACTGATCAGAGAACAGAAGCTATTGGCTAAGCAGGTAGTCGTTATAAACCAGCTAGGTGGCGATGAGAATACAATCTTTTCAAAAGCTTCTGTTGCTTGTTCGTTCAGTCTGATCGGATTATGCAATCAGTTCAAAGCCGTTCAATTACACTTGATGTCTCAAAATTAATGTTACATCCTTAACGCGGAGTGTATATACAGTCTGGACATATTCGGTTTCCCAAGCAATGAGTATGTGTGACGATTACAAAACTAGCCTGATTAAGGGGTGGTTATTCACGCACACAAGCACATGCACACAAAACTACTGACGGACATATGTTTGAGTGAAATCCTGTTTTACTTGACTGATTTTCTTCATTATTTGTCTGTATGATGGACCACTGATTAGTTCATGCCCTTTGAAGATTCGACCAGATGAGCGTGTTGCTCCCGACTGACTCAGCAGGCAACTCGATTCGGTAGCTTCATGGACGAGGTCATTCATCTCGTTAGCAAGACGAGATGGTGAGATGATCGAAACATGACAATCTGGACAGTCGATAAATGACTCAGGTCCGCTTTGTTGTTTTCTATATACTGCTATACAGCAAACACAAGAAGCTAATTTCTATCTGGAAGCAAATGTATTTCAACTCACTGACTGAAGCATGACTAAGGGAGGTGATCGTGCAAACTGTGCATTGATGTTGTGTGTTCGAATGGAAACCACTCTTCGAATTCTGACAAACTACATACACCGCAAATTGCGAAGAGATTTTCGTCCATAGCTCACTTCTGACTTCTATGTCCATAATAAAATGTGCATTTTCGCAAATGATCGATTGAGGTACACTGTCGGTGAAATTACCACGAACAGTAATTAATAGACTGATAAAAAGTGGCAATGCAGTGCTCAAGTTGAACAGTCAAGTAGATGAAATACAAGCTGACAGTCACATAAGCAGACATGGTATGATCAATGGATACGATAATCCGTATTGCCGTTCACAATAAAACTGAGGAATTGCAATTGTGGGGAATCGAACTGATACGGAACAAGCAACAGGAATAATTTGCCCAGTGAGCACTTCGGATTATCTATGGTTACGGCAACTGTACAGAGTTGATAAGCGCCCCCCTCCCCTGTTCAAACAAGTTTGGTCTTAGACTGCAAATACTGAGCACTAGTGCCGTAGATAAGAGTGTGTTTCTGAAGCATTCAGTGAGCACACGTTGCCCACTCCTGATTTGAATAATTTCCATTCCAATCAGGTGAACCCAACTGAGGGCTCCTAGTATTTTAGAATTCAAACAATTCGGACAATTACTCTATTCCACTTCATTCAACTGTAACACAACATATTTCATGATGGAGCAGATAATAACGAGTGTTGTTGAATGGCATTTGAAAATTCCAGAAGCAGACAGATGAGTTTTTATGATATGCAGCTCTCTGTAAACACTGTAAACTGTGTACACATCCCATGCTTTAAAAATATTGCTTTCCTGATGGAATTGACTAACACGCTCACCGAGTGGTAATGACAACTCGCTATTACTGATTGGAGATGAGACTTATTTTCACGCGCCGAAGGTTTTGGGAATGCGTTGTGTAGCGTGTGAAGCAAGATTGTTTCCACGACATCGGCAGTACTGATACTAAGTGTCCTTACTGATTCGGTGGAACTAGTGACGATCGCTTTCAGACACTGGCTGTTAAAATCCTTGACAGTTACTCTACTCGACACGGTCGTTCCATTTGTGTGGCGCGAATGAGATACTGAGAAACAGTTTTTAGTGATGGTTGCAAAAGTGTGACAGAACAGATTTGGGTTGATGATAATCTCGTTAGTCTGATCTGGCCAATCACACAATGAACATCATAGACAGCATCCATCAGTGGTTCTGACTGATGTTGGACTGCCGCACAAACACGAAGGAAAAAATCAAACCTTGTATAGGATGAGAGGACAATAAAAGAAAGGGGACGAAAACAAATCTAACTACTAGAAAGAATAGTTACGTCCATATTCCAACATTCGGCATCAAGACGATTACATCTTGCAAACAAACAATCGAGCTGTAATTGAATATATGGCGTCAGCAATAAGACAGTTTACTTACGGCTCCCACTGCCTTGTGTTATTGAATGCTCCCACATCACATACAGCCAAGTCAAACAAAGACAACAACTACGTCACTGAACTCCATCAACCGTGATCTCTTTTAATTTCTCCAACCACCAACTCTGGCTGTCATGATATCCCTAGCCTGAGAGACGAACCCGATTTACAGTTTACACTAAGGTGGCATCTGATACGAACGATCAAGGAGCAATTTGCATTTCAAGGCTGCAAATCAATTCCCAGGTACTTAGCAATGTACGAGACAGCAGCTGGTAATAGTGGTTGAGGCAACACATTTCCTCTTTCGCCCTAATGTTTGTCTTCCGATTTGCGATGGTTCAACAAAGTGTAATGGATGCTAGAACCTTGTTTATCGCTGAGGTTGAGTTAATTACCCTTAGCTTTTAACAAGCGCATCTGACACCTTCTTGAATATGGGGCTATTATCGAGTGACTCCAGCTCCCAACGATGTGCTCAATCATGTCCCAGAAACTGAAACGACTGTGTCGAAGATTCTACTGAAGTCTACCCATCTCCTCAGAAAAATGCCGATAATAGATCGTCTGAGCCAGTGGCCCTATTACCTCTGTGAGTCAAAATGCAATTAAGAATCTCAGTCACAGTGGGTGGTCCTAAGTTGACCGGCCAAGCTGCTAAATTGCAATCTGTGGCGGTAACAGAAGACGGAAGGAGGAAAAGAGCTAATTTGACTTTCAAATGGTTACGCCCACCGCCGTAACTCACTGAATATATTATCGATGTGTCTGCTCTTTCGTTGATAGGTTCGCTGACAGACGGTTGCCTAGCATCAGTGGCACGTACAAAATTGAACAATGTCCCCACGTTCCCTGAAGAGAAGGCGGTCTTCCTTTCCTTAAAGTTCCTCACTGGCATATTATCTGTGCCAGCATTCACGCTACGCCTCAGCTTCTCACGGGTATTCCTCCCAAGCCTGCTATGTGAAATGTTGAGAGGATTGCTTTTTCTGACATCTAACAACTCTATGCATTTGTCCGAGATCTAGTGCTTGTTTTAGCCACGAACCTGCTTCGAACCTGCTACAACACCCGCTTTATGAATAGGCTGTGAGATTTGCATCCACCAGCCATCAAGAGTTTACAGGTGAGATGTAAGGTAGTTATGCTTTACCCGTGGCATGGTCAGCTTCTCCTCAGTTAGCCATTGCTGTCACTAAGTTGAGGGTTATGTTGTGAACGCGTTCCCACTGTGGCAGATGGTCCGTGCACGTTTTCCCCAACGCCTGCCTGTCTTGTGAATAACAGGGGATTTAGTTTTCATATGGGCTGAACACCACCCATTATTGATCGCAGCTGTCGCATTCCCATAAACTTTCCAGTCGATACATTTCGAGAAGGAGCACTGCATTCGAGTTTCCCTCTCATCAGTGCTCATCAGATTTGCATATTCGTGTTACCGCCGGGGTCATATCTCCGTGTTAAACACTATGTTACTGCCAAAACAATGGACACGACCGAATTATAATATGTGAACTCTTAGCCAGTTTAGCTTATGGGTAATGGTCAGCCGTTGATAGTCTAATTAAATTCAGTGTTGCGGTTTCAACGTTCTGACCGGTTGATTTTCAGTCTGGTCAGATTTATGGATACATGTGGTATTCGTTTTGCTCACCAACGGAGTGGCACAAATCCAATGTGGGTTCTCGAGTCTCGTGTTCTGATTTCGTACTGCTGATATGGTTACAACAGAGTCATTGTCCTGCAAATGTTAGGGAGAAAAGCGGCAACCTACCGATGGAGCCCTCAAAACGTAATCCTTGCTAAAATCAGATTATGCAAAGTGTACAGACGAAACAGTCGTCCTTCATGTTCTTGTTGGCGGTGGTTTGTCACAGAAGTGAGTATATTATTATTCAATTTACGGACTATCATCATAGATCAGTATATATTCGCACGCTTGTTGTCTGAGAGAAAGATAGCTGGTTTTTATCTGTTTCATGTAATCAGATTCTTGGAAATCCATTTCACATTAATAGCTTTCCACTAGTGTCTGACAAAATGTTCCTTGAGTGAGTACTTCCCACATTTGATTGCGTAGCTGTTTGTATTCGATAGACAGTTAAGATAATGTAGTTTTTTTTCAAACTATCCATTTTGATCAACGTAGTCGCGGGGATCATGAACTTCAGTATCCACTCGTTTTGTGTCTGCCTCTTTGTTGTTTAGGTCAAATAAACTCCGGAATACAGAAGAGTTGTGTCCGCCTTGTTACGACATGCTGAATTTTACTACTGTGAAATATCTCATTAATAACCTCCACATGGAAAACTTACACGTACACATGGAAAGGTAAACTGCCGACATTTGCACTAATAGATCCTTATTTATTAAACATAATTTCTGTCGTCCATAGCAATGCTACACAGATCGGAGTCATCAATGTGAAGTTGGAACAATGTGTTCCTCTAAATAACTAGCCGGTTGTACAACAGAGATTCCTCTACAACACCCATCAGATAGTGAATCTTGATTGCGGTTTCCAGTTTCACATAATGTTCTAACGTCCTTGCCGTGATTAGTAGCCGGTTAAGCGTTTCTTTTTCAATCCGATCCTCCTCAGAGCTATCAGTCCCCTCGAAGTTTTCATGTCATTAATTGGAAATTTTAGGACACGGTGTTCGACTAACACATGAAAGGAAAACATTCCAAAATATAAACAACCCTGGTAGTGTGGAACCGATAGAACCAATGATACATGTACACTTGTGCAGGTGCAATTTAACACAAATTCTCCCCTCAACATATCAATGACCTGCCGTAATAACGCTACCAGAAATAAGTCTAAAATTGTTTATCTCGCACGAGTGATAGACAACCAGTGACCGAGTTGTGCCAGCGTAAACAAGACACAGCAAACTGTTGGAAAAGGGTGTGCCACTTTATGAGCATTCATATAGGAGTAGTTGAAATATAGGTCAATTGAATTTGCACAGTTTACTCCCACCTGTGTAATTCCTGAACAGGCATGGGTATTTGGATTACGTTCCATATTTACACCATAAAACTAATGTAAAATGCAACTATATGTCGAGATCTCATATTATAAACGAAATATTCAGAAAACAGTCCAGTCGGCGGTTTTGATATAGGATGTTCGCTTGACTGACAGGTGTATCCATATATTCTAAAACCAACTCCGACCACTTTCGTCAATTGAGATTGTTAGTGCGTCCCGTGATTAAGCTAACAGGCACAATCCTGAACTTGTTAGTCCCACCGAACGACTTCAATAATATGTCACGCGGTTGATTGGAACCAATTTTGCATGCACAAATGTACATGAATTGTCTCTGGTATAAACTTAACATACGAAGATTGTTTTTATGACGGTCACCCGCATTGGGCGTATTTCAGAATGTTTGGCTTTTGTGCGCTACTTGAACACGGTGTTTTCAAATTCAAAACTAATGAGATTAAAACTGAGAAGACTGAGACCACTGAGACTGCTACCGATTTTGAGCCTTTGAATGAATCATTTGGAATTAAGTTGTCGTATACCAGGACACACTCCAGTTGTTTTAACTAATCAGTATCCGAACCACCAACATTTACTTCCGTCGTTACTGGAAAACATAGATATCTTGACAAATGAATCTAATATGCAACAGATCGATGAAGCACTGTCTTCTTTTTTCAACGGACACCAGGATATAATCGAAACACTTCTAGTTAATATAGACATCTTACAGTCAGCAGTAATTTCTCAAATCATGGCAGCTTAGAATACTCGTCGAATTTCAAAGTTCACTCCCAACCGACCCAAACCTTTTCCTCCCCAAGTGTTAATCTTTGTATATTCCGCGTCACAAGCCACCAGTTCCGGTGTTAGCCTCTTGGAGAAAAGCTGAACCACCAATGGTCATTTAACTCCAACCATCGTTCTGTATTTCGACCGCTCAGGGCTGAAGCTCGTTTAATCCTATTTATCACTAATTTTCTATTGAAACATACTACTCGCCAACGCTTCCGATTAGTTTACAACACTGTGAGCAATGTTGAGAAACGTCTCATATCACATTGCTAACAAAAGTGATTTCTACATGCGTTGATGAGCCGAACCGGTCAACACCCGTGAATATCTGCATTCCTGATAAGATTGCTGTCACGTTCTCAATATAAGGAATTGGGTACCTATCGAGAGTTGTCATGTTTTTCAATACTTGATAGTCGCCATATGGGCGCATGTCGTAATCCAGCTTTTTAGGCAATATGTCCGGCGGCGGAGCCCGCACGAATGATACGGAGCAGCAGCTTATGCTTGAATTCGGTTTGAGCAATTTTCAGCCTATTTGGAACATTTCATTCACTCTCATCATTCGTGAAAAGATTAACAGGTTTGTGGAAACCCAACATTGTTCCGCTGAAGTTGTCAGTGGTTTGTTATTGGTTTGCCGAATAAAGTATGAGATCTTCAGTAGAGACACTCTTGAAATAACTAGGTGTATATCTCGTTGCTCTCTTCAGCGCTCTTTTTCACGACCAGCTGGAATGAACCTGTTTCCTGGTGATGGTTTCAAACAGGTGCACAACCATTCACTTCACTTAGCTACAGTTGGAAGCCCTCTCACTTGGACTGAAATTCAAAATAACGCCCAAGAACGTCAACAAGTTGAACGCACAAGTTCGATTTGAATACAAGTACGAACAACTGAGAGAACTGTCGCCTACTTCTTCTGGTGAGACAGGTTGGTTCCGTGCAAAATTATTGGATATTTCAAACCAGTTTTTGTCGGCCCCCATTTGTCAACACTGCTGTCTAAAGCAGGAACACTACCGGGCCATGAGGGAATCAAGAGATGTGCAACATCTGGTATTCCTTATACCGGATAAAGGCTATGGTGTAGTCGCTATGACCAAGGACGAGTATTTAAGGAAAATGAACATTAATTTTGAAGACCCAAGAAATTTCAAAGTGAAACAAACAGCCGAAAACAACATATTGTTGGCAAAGCAGGTTGCAAAGCAAATTCAGATATTGTTGTTACATGGACACATATCTGAGACTCAACATAGACAGCTGAAACCAGTGTAGTGGACTGATCAATTAACTAATAAAAATGACCAAAAATATGGTAGTATCCCGGAAAAGTTATAACGGTAACGAATAAGATCAAAGGTACACGTACGGATTAAACAGAAAACGTATCGGGAAAAACAGGAACGACTCACTGATACGTCAAGGTCCGTTAGGTGGGATAGAACACCTCAAGAAAGAAAAGGGGCGGCGCCAGAGATCAGATCTGTAGGACGGCCGATAAATAATTCCACAAGCGACGAGATACGATAAAATTTTGAGCGTCGATAAATCA
>LUCH01005363.1:0-36051 GCA_013368495.1 Paragonimus heterotremus | reverse complement strand
CTTTGGCCTGTCTGACAAGGTTGCACCTGGAAGGACGGGAGTCCTAGTCAGCATAGCCTGCTGGATCAAAACAGTACACAAGCCAGACCACCTCGGCAAAGTAGCACGGTCAAGACCATCATTTGCACAGTTCCCCACTCCAGTACACAATCAAGAGAGCTAGTTAAGAACAACGATGACCTGCACAGTCTCCGAAACCGGACTGCATATGACATAACAATTGAGGCATTCCGGCAGCACGGACACAGTGGAAAACTAGGTTGTGTCGAAGAAGTGAAAAAGCAAATAAAGATCATGTTAGATGAGAGCAACATCGAAGAAGCAAACGGCCCGTAAAACACGCCTGTTCCCTCAGTACAGAGATCCAACCATAAATACCGCTTCTTAGTGAATTTTAAAAGACTGAAAGTGGTAATACAGGACACAGTTTTCCCAGTACCGTCCGTCGCTGATAAAGATGATGTTACAATGGGTGAAATTGTTCACGATGTTCGAATCGAGCTCCAGATACTAACAGGTGGCAAACAAACCGACGAATCGTGAGGTAACTGCATTCACGATGAGCCAAAAAAGTTTTTATTCGAGCGCATGCCGTTTGGGCTTTCCTGAAGTACCGCCCGCATTTCGATGCTTGACGGTTCAACTTACAGAACAACTGGATAATGTAGCAGTACACGGAGATGACATCGTGGTACACAGCAACACAGAATCAGAACGCCACATACCTAGATGCTATCATAAAACGAATCCATAACTCTGGACATCGGGGCAATGCTGATAAATAACAACTCGGACGATCATCGGTGACGTTGATGTCATACAAGTTTGATCAAGGTGAAATCTGGCCAACGCTAAAGAAACTATAAAGACAAGTACAGAAGCCTTGGTTCCGAACTCTAGGCACACGCTGAGACAGATACAGAGTTGAGTGGGGTACTGTAGTCAGCTCGTGAAAAGTCTTCATTCCACGACGGTGCTAGGGTAAAAATTCCTTCAAACGAATGAAAAATGTGAAAAGAACGACGATGCCCGAAGAGCGTTCCCACGCATGGAACAGGAAAAAAACGAACAGCAATTGATACTGAAACTCCCGAAAGCGAGAGGAACGCTTATTTTAGCGGCGGATCCCAGTGAGCGTTGTACTGAGGCAGCATCCAAACGGAAGGAGGGAATAATCGAATATGCCAGTAGAGTAGAGGTATTCACTAAAGACGAATGTTACACAATCGTCTGGGCATTGAACAACTAGAGATAGCATCTGTCAGGTCAGTCGCCTCAAGCTGAGATGAACGACAAGCCTCTACGATTCAACAAGACTGCGATTGTCTTGAGAAGCAAATTAATCGGATGAATATTACGTCTACAGGAATGGGATTTTACGATCAGTCACGTGCTTGGAACTAGCAGCAATGTTACTGACTTTGTTTCTCGACGATGGGTAGAAGAAAGACTTCCCCAGAATGACTTTTGGAGGTAACCGTTCAGTGACTGAGCAACATATACAAACACTCGCGTTCACAGCGTCAAGACAAGGACCTCCGAAAGGTGATTGACATCCTGACAAGGGGGGGGGCAGGATCTTAAAAAAATATAAAAGAGTGGGTGTAGGTATGTGGCAGCGCGACGATGGTTACTCCAACAGGAAATCATTCCGAGACGAATGAGGAAGAAACCAGTGACAAACTGTCATAAAACTGCACATACCAGATACAACAAAAAGTGCAGTCAACTGAAACAAAGGGCCTATTGATCGAAGATTAAAGAAGATGTGACGGCATACGGATATGCTTGTCAACAAGGTTAATCCCTGAACAGCGACAGGCGGGGTGTCCGGCAACCCTTACAGACAACACCTAGGTACAGAATTGCGAAACTCTCGTTAGTGGATCTTATAGGTCTTTAGTCTGCACCAGCTTCCGCGATCTTCGACTACAAATGAACATCGTCCACAAGGTTCCAACTAGAAAACTGGTAATGCTTTGTAGAACGAAAAATGCACGATGTGATAAGGAATGGGTTCACATTCGCAAAACATGTCTGAATCCTGAGTAGCCAGATCGATACGCTTATAAGGATGTCAGATTAGCCTATTCCGAAAACACGACAGTGAACCTTACAGTTATTTTTGCAGTGCTTCTACCACATATTTGCAACGTTACAGAGAAATCAGAGATCGAAACCGAACAACATGAGCGAGAACAGGTTAAGTGTCACAGCTATCCAAAAGAACTGCTAGAATTGAGACGCTTTACTCCCCACCCTTCATTTGAACACTGACGTCACAGGTATCAAAGGTTGACTAATGGCAGCTGATCTCGTCAGACAATCTGTCAGAATCTATACAACTACCTAGGTAGGTAAACCCCTCAAGTATTTCGGACGAATCATTAGCGACGGCGAGAAAATATGTGTAAGGTCTGTATCAACCTGGTCCAATCTTGATGCAACCCGTATGGAAATAGTTGTGGCGTTGCTTGTTTTCAAACAGTATCTGTGATGAAAAGCTATAGAACACCTTTATTTATGTCGCAAACGTCACTGGTTATCGTAAAGATCTATCGGAATGCGGTTGGAATCAGAAGTTCTTAGCTATCGCAGGGAAGCACTGATAGATTTGGGATCATAACACACAGACCTTAATGATGAATAACGTGAAGCTGGTAGGTTGTGAGGTTGTCACAGGAGCCAGCTGAAAAGACTCAAAGGCTTGTAAGGATCGAATCTTCCAGGTGATTTAAAAGCACAACTGACAGAAGTTGAGAGGTACATATGCTAGTCGCATACTCTCTAGGAAAAATACTCTCTCAGTGCAAACGGAGGTCAGAGGCGTCATTTAAGCCCCGAAGATAACATAGATCAATATCACTTCGGTTGCAATAGATTCTAAAACCTTTTGATACTCAGAACAAATGTTTCTGGCAGTAACAATGCCACAGGAACAGATCAAAATGAGTAACTCTTTTCGTTCACTTCAACGGTAACTTCAGATAGGTGGTAACACTGGAGCGTGCGCGACGATGAAGATTAGTCGAAAATGGAAAAACTACATCCCTAGTACTCAGTTTAAACTAGTTGTGGATGACTGTCCTACAGCCCCCAAGTACAGCGCCCAACAGAGAGGTGGACTGAAAGTGAGAGAATACAATAAGGTGCGGAACGTTTGCCCGTTTGTTACGATGTTGTCTACAGAAAAGTTGGCAGGTAGATTTTATTGAGGCTTTTGCTCAAGCGTTTTGACTGTTACGGATTCAAGTTAATAACATAAAAATCTAAATTACTCTGGTGTAGTGCACACAGTACATCGTATTCAAGCGCGGAATTTTCCGTCAGTTTTTGAAGGTAAGATCAGTGATACAACAACGTCGAGTGTGTACCGAAGTATTTCGAACTGCTGATTAACATACAGAAAAATACCCCGTGATATTTCGAGAGAATCGATACTAATATCCAAAGTCCGTTGCACTGCGTTACTAGCAACAAATACATATTGAATACTAGTGATGAAGGTTCACATTTTCCATTCGCACTGGTGTCAGGAAGTAACCACATTACCCAGCATGACATGTATCGTTGAATTATTTCCATTCTTTGACAAACCCTCCTCCATAAAAGTCGGATACAGGTCGGATGAACGGGAACAGTACCTATGAGATAAAGGTAATGAAAATAAACTAGATGATCGTATACACTCTAGAATGCAATAGTCAGGCTGACGGACCAGATAGCACCACGTTGAATGCAATGGGGTTGCCCTCGCCATCTAGCGAAGTGAAACCTGGTCACTGAGAATCGGTACTAGGGGATCCACTGAGCCCGATCAGGCCTCTACTCTGTACTACCACTAACATCACGCTACATCCACGGCTATTTATTCATAACCGCAAGTCCGCTTCAGACATAGCACTGTATAAGTTGATTATACCAATCAGGCCTGTTCTTGTGGGATGGAAGATGCCGAACTATGAGAATAAAATCAGGAAAATGTAGGCAATCACACTTTGTGACCGGGGCGAAAATATCGCACCACTAGGCCAATCAGCAGTCAGACGACATGCTTAGTAAGCTCTTCGAAGAAGAGCCATGAAAGTAACAGAAGACGTAGAAAACTCAGTTGTTGAACCCAATTTATCACTTTATTCACCGGACTGAAAACAGATAAACACTGAAGTATTCATGGGAATATAAAGAACACTAACTGCAATAGTAACGGGCGGGACCATATTAGTTACGCAACCAAGAAGTATGACACCTTTGACAATTACCATCGCTCTAGTAAACCACGTATCACCCTAATAACTACACCGAGAATTCAAACTCAGTGTTGTCAAGGATAGAAGAATGCTACGAACACCATCATGGTTATGTTGCATCCATTATGCATGTTTGTTTGTCGCCTTAGGTTAAACCGCAATTTTGTCGGATAAAGAAAACCTAATTTATAGGCTTTCGCTCTTTTAATTAAAGGAAATAACCATCTTACTTGCTCCATCATCATCATCATAGACAGCAATACATCAGTGGTTCACACTTATGCTTAACTGCCAAACAACCATGAAGAGAAAAAACCCTGTACAGGAGAGGATGAAGGAGGGGAGGGGAAGGAGACCTAACTACTAAAAATAGCTACTTCTATACACAAACATACAACATCAAAGCGCCTACACCTTGCAAACAAACAGCCGAGCTGTAAGTGAAAGTAAGGCGTCATCAGCAAGACAGCATCCTTACGGCTTTCACTGGCCCGCATCATTAAGTGCACTCACTCCACAGACAACTCGGACAAACAACGACAACATTCACGCCACTGAGCTCGACTAGCCACCATCTCACCTACCGTCTCCAGCCACCGACTCCGTGAGTCGCGAGGGCTCCAGCCCGGAAGACGAACCCGATCTACAGTGGCCAATCCCTTCGTGAACGATTTAATTTGTCTACGCCTAGTCATCATCTATCCACCTTGTACTTTACGCCAATCGGCTACAACGTCGGCAAATAGTGCTTGATGTGGCAAACGACCACCTGGCTTCTTTAGTACATGACCTAACCATCTAAGTCTGTGCCAATGTAGTGACTGAGCAAAGGAACTCGTTTGACAGTTAGTGTCAAACACCCGCCTCCTAACCTCCTCATTGCTTACTCGCTCGTGCCACCCGATACGAGCGATCGAACGCAGATATCGGTGGTCAAATACCTGAACCCGGTTTACTTTCTCTACCCTGAGGGGCCATGTTTCGGTACCGTAAAGTAATACTGTCCCCCGACCCACTGTTTATAAAAACCAAATAACTCAAATATTCAAGTGTTTCTTTCATAACCCGATTACAAACTTTCTACATAACCGCAAACAGTAGACTCACCTGTCATAGAATTGCAGTAACTTCATACAAACACAGACCAACGATGCATGATAACGATCAGTATTCTTTGTGCCCAGCTGGAACAAACCCTAAAACATTAGGGCAGGAGAAAAAAAGTTGCAGGCCTCGATAAAATGAAACAAAATGAGTGAAACAGACTACTAAGTAAATATCTGTAGAACATAAATATAACGATGATGTAGACAACTTACTTGCCAAGCAAGTGCATTATCTGGTTCTAATTGAATAGCATCAAAAAAGTAATCCACTCCAATGTCTTCCAGGTCTAAATGATCACAACAGGCTCCATTGAGAACAAGTGCATTGTAATTCTTGCGATCGACATTCAACACTTCCTAGGCCAATAGACAGAGATCGAGTGATACCACAAATACCTTAAGCAGCTCATGACAGGAGACAAAATCATATTGTTGATAAAGCCTTTTAGCTTCCTTCAGCTTGGTTTTGATCCCTTTTTCCATAACGAGGAACAAAGAGTAGAAAACTGAAATTATAAAAAGCACAAGAATGGATTATAAATGCTTCAACATGTTTCTCATTAGGATGAGACAAAAGTAAGATCGGATTTCAAAATAAACTAAGAAATGAGTCGACATTCTCACTATTATCATCACCATAGATAGACAACGATACATCAGTTGTTCTCACTTATGCTTTAACTGCCATACGACTATGAGGGGAAAAAAACCCTGTGCAGAAAGAGAGAAAAAAGAAGGGAACCAGATCGAATCTAACTTTTAAAAAATGGCTAACTATATAATCAGACATTCAGGATCAAGGTGCCCACACCTTGGTAAGCTGACACCATTGTTTAGAACGACTAGGTTGGACGCTACCTCTTGATCTGCTTTAATTTGCAGGTAAGTTTAGATAAAAGCCTTACAAAACCCAAAGCATAAAGCTTGTGAACGTGCCCAGTTACAAATCCTCAAGTTCACATGTGTGCGATTCAATTAATCCCATATTTCCGTTCCCGGCCCTGATAACAGACATTTTAAAAAACAACTCGAAAAGACGTAATAAAATCAGCTAATTGGTATTCAGGTTAGAATTTTATATTTCCCGTCTTCTCATCTGTCAGTCACAACCGCACCCAAGTGACCGTAACACAAGGACAAACATACAGATTGCCACACTAGGTATGTGTCCGGAACAGGAAAAGTTAAAATTATGGTCCTTAAGTTAGAGTACTCGCCACCACATGTTCACAGATTGCCACAGGAGATAGAACTTTCCTTGTGCTTCCACTGTTGTTCGTGGAAACATTGTGGTAGACGGACTAAAAATGCAAAGAACACCATGGAAGTTAACTTTCTGAAGAAAAGAAGACATCAGTGTGCAGTTATATCAGCGGCGAACATTTGAAATACACTGAGACAACGTCCCGGCGGATATGTATAACCGGTAGCCTGTAACAGAGAGTTAAGAGGGTGGCTGGGAAACTAGTAGTAGACAATGAATATAAGAATGTGCAGATCAAGTAGAATATTAGAACTATTAGACGTCACAAATCCGACCAAAGTTGTACAGTGTCCCGGTGTGAACAGACTCCAACCGTGAAGCAGTTCCGTTTACAAAATAACATCCGTTCTAAAATCCAGTTTCAAAGAACAGCTAGTTAGGCGCTTACTCGTCTTTAGTAAGAGATCTGTCAGTAGATGGTCTCAAACGTGGATAATTTCGTCGATAAAACTTACGACCCACTGAGATGTCTCTAATGTATTTGGGATTGAGTTAATTCCGCAAGCTGTTTTGGACGGAGGACTTACCTGAGCCATGTGACCCTTCTAGAGGTCACTCTCTGAATAATTTCGTTAAACGACAAACCAATTTTAAGGTACAGACGACAGACTTTTGTGTTCGTTTGGAGAAAAACGGGGCGAAAAATGCTTCACAGGGAAGGTCCCACAAATCCCGTTTACGTGGAGCAATGCCATAAGAGATATCCAACCGTGGCTACACAACCTGTAGACACACCTAAATTGTATTACCGACTAGCAGTTTGGCAGATTTGATGATTTATAGGAAAGCCGAATATAAAAGAATCTGCACTTCGGCTGGATTTGAACCGACGACAGAAATAGCGTGCCCAGAGGAGGTAAGTGCTCTGCCAGCTGACTAACAAAACTAGTCTGATGTAACCAAATTACTGATCATTCACAACGAGCAAGAGTTTGACCAGCAGGTACTGCGGCCCGAGCTGCCCTTCATCAAAACAGTGATGTGGAACATCCTATAGGACAAAACACAAGTGAAAGTGAATTTAGACAAAGAAATGTGACAGACGCAAGCGTGCCGCTGACCACGGTACAACATCGTGAAAACCTCCTTTAATCAGCGATTCACGAGGGTCCCAACCAAACAGGCGACATCATTCGACGGAATAATGAGGATGCTCACATACCGTGACCGGATTGTTAGTTGACTAGCACGCAGTATTACCCAAATCTTGATGGTCTCGGTAAATAACATTCGGTGTGGAAAAAGATTAGCTGGTATGTAGCATACGTGACCAGACCACTGCAGACTGCGGAACATGATCAGTTTAACAATTGATCGTTTATCCGATGCGTCCGGAAACATGAACTTACGAAATGCGGCGTTGCTCACGCGACCACCGTTCTTGATGTGAACTAATTAGTGGAAACAACGAGGTTCAAACATAACAAGTCTGTTGATATATCCATAAAGAGTGGACCACGCGTCCGAAATATGAGGTAAAAAATATCACGTTGTATACTCTTCCTTTTAGCGGCAAACGGACGCCTTTCGACGTCGCAGACGATGTAGGACGGCAATGGCAGCAAATGCTTTTACTACTCTCACAGATAATTCAGCCAAAGCTATACAGGCTGAGGAGATTATACTGTCCAAGTGTATGAAACTGTCCAGTCTCCAGCGGATTGTCTGTAATAAGGAATGTCGGTGTGGAAATATCTCAGTCTTAACGCATCGCTCTGCGTTTTGAAGGTGCGAAGCGCACTTCAACCAAACTAGCTAGATAAGCGACCATATGTAGCATGGTCTGCATGTCTTCATTGGGGACTGGGGGATTTGGAAGACAATGACGGCTTTATACCTCATGTAGGCTAGGAGGAAACTCAATGCCAAGTTCCTTGGCTTCCTCAAGCGGACCTTCGAGAATGCCATCCATGACAAAATGGAAGAGGAATGGGGAGATGGGACTCACCTGACGAACATTAGA
Source organism: Paragonimus heterotremus (assembly GCA_013368495.1). Taxonomy (NCBI): domain Eukaryota; kingdom Metazoa; phylum Platyhelminthes; class Trematoda; order Plagiorchiida; family Troglotrematidae; genus Paragonimus; species Paragonimus heterotremus. Next base: position 27,468 of record LUCH01005363.1, on the reverse strand, counting down.
ATTGGTGAACGCCCAAAATGGCTATCCGTGAACTCCCACTCTGTTTACAGAATAGGTATACAAAGATTTTATTAAATTCACGTACAATTATGCAACTCCTCTGCAAGGAGGAAGCGTTCAAAGAACGTCACGAGTAACAGAATGGAAAGCAGCTTTGAGCCTAAACAGACCATCACGGTTGGCTGTTTGTAAGAGTATTGATGTTCCGAAACCTGTCTCAGGGTAAAAATGTATGTGGCCGGATCAGAATCCTATTTGTAGCTCTCACTCCTAAATTTCCTTTGGCTTTAGCTAGCCCATATAACGGTGCTGGTGAGTAACCTGGAGGCAGTGTATAATAATTAGATGCTTTTGTGCCTGTCATCCACAGTTGCGGCTTCTTTCTTAAAAACGGGAAATACCGTTGATAAGCACAAGTCATGAGGTATCTCTCCAGTTCTCTTAAGTCGTCTGAAAAAATCTTCCCAGTTTTAATATCAACCTTCCTCCACTATCTTCAAAATAAGAGAGAAGAGATCTAATCCAAAAGACAAGAGACGCCTTCATAATCCAGGCTCTTGGGGATACTCCTGCGTCTAAAAAAGGACTGCCTGGAAGGCAATAACTGAACGCTCGGGTCTCGTCGTTTATATGACCCTGTTGAAGCCAACTGAACTGTTCTCCAAAACGTCCCATCCACCTGCCAATTTGGCGCGAAGGGCTGGTGGCAAAGGAATCATTTTTTTCAAACATGGTCTCGCCCAAACGGGCTCGATGGTTAATATAACAAATAACGAATATTCTTATATATGGCTTGCCGGGTCCACTTTGGCTGTTCAATCAAGTGTTACATACCGTCTTCGCACAAGCTTTTGGTCGGAGTGAGTTTGAGATTTCGACAATTGTCATCAAATTCAGATCCACTCGTAGTAGAACAACGATAGTTCATAAGGCTCACTGAAGTGACGCAAATTCACTTCCGTCACAAATGCACACCTCCGTTTGAGCATACCTCTTCAGGGTAAGCTTTCACATCTGTTACGATTCGTTTCTAGTTTCAGTTAGCTTCTCTCGCCCGACCTGAAATAAGTGTACGCCAGTGCTTTAAAAAAAAATCCGTTTACGATGTGTTCGTTTAAACACTGGTTGATTATCCTGCATTTGCGATTGTACGATCACTGAGCAAATAACAAAACGAAACAGGTACGCACGAATTCATAACCCGTCGTTTGGTTGCTCCAAAATGCACGACATTCTTTCATCATCGTCATCATAGACAGCAATACATCACTTGTTCAAATAACGATGCTTAACTGCTATACAATCACGAAGGAAAAAGCAGTCCCTGGCTAAGGAGAAAAGCAACGAGGATCTGACTAATGAAATTAGCTACGTCTATATTCAAACATTCAACATCAAGGTGCCTACGCCTTGCAAACAAACAACCCAGCTGTAGATGAAAGTTAGGCGTCATCAGCAAAACAGCTTCCCTATGGCCTTCACTGTCCCGCATCATTAACTGCACTCACTTCTTAGACGACTCGCGTTGTCTGTGTTCACGTAACTGAGCTCGATTAGTCGTCATCTCCCCTAACGTTTACAGTCACCAACTCTGTGACTCACGAGGTTCTCAGGTCGGGAGACGAACCCGATCTACAATGATCAACCCCTCCATGAACGACTTCATGTCCTTACGCCAGGTCATCATATGTCCACCTCGAATCTTACGCCAGTCGGCCACAGCGTGGGCAAAGAGTGCTCGATGTGACAGACGACTGGCTGGCATCCTTAAAACATGACCTAACCATCTAAGTCTGTACATTTGTAAGGATTGAACGAAAGAAATCGTTTGCCAGTGACTACCAAGTAGACGCTTCCTACTCGTTGGGGTCATCCAACACTATCGATCGAACGCAGACATCGGTGGTCAACTATCTGGAAAGAGTTCACGTCTTCTACCATGAGCAGCCATGTTTCGCTGTCGTAAGGTAACCCAGTCTTTAACAGGATTGCACTACTTGTAACTGATTGTTTTGATCGATGTGTGTATGTCGCCAAAATGTTAAGAGCGGCCTCTGTGCGGCATAGTGCTTGTTCCTGTGTTGGAATATAGAGATGCACATTGTTTCGTCGTTGTTTCACCACTATAGGAGCGCCGTCTGCACACCCTCAACTGCTTTTCATCTGGAGAGGAGCAACCAGATTGAGCATTCAAGTCCCTATCTAATGCGATTATGTCATTTTACACCTCAAAGCAGATTGTTGACCAACTTGTCGGAGAGTGTCGATACTCAGAGCGTCAGTGGTTGTTAGTTGACTAGGCTTCAAAAAAAGTCATCACCCGAAGGTACAGTATAAGTAGAAAAACCGTGGTTAAATAGAATGGGAAAGTTGTAACAGATTAACAATGCCACCGCGGGGAAAGCAATAAGCTCTCATGCTTCCCGGTTAATTACTCCGCTGAAGAGGTTGTCTTGGGAAACCCCACTCTGAGTCTCCGACTCAAAAGTCTGACCGACGAAACAACAGGAGATAGGGTTTTCTTAGAGGACCACAACAGGAGCCAACGACTCAACAGTGTTGGGGGCGAGAGATCTGTCCAGTCCAAGAGCACATTTAATAAAATGTTGACGTACAATTATGGTCACTGCTACGCGTAGTGGATGTACTCAGAGCTACAACAAGTCTTTGAATCAGGCAAAAAATGCCTCGACCGTATCGAGTAACAGTCAACAGTTGGACGATTGTAGTGCATTTTGTCAAAATGTACCTTTTCAAACGCCGCTCTACTTTATTGGGAAGACGGCAGTAGCTGCAAGTTCGTAAGGCTGTACCTCACTACCTAAGCACATCAATGGATACCACTATTTTTGGTTGGCTCTAATTTTGACTAGTATGGCTGTACCTGATAGGATTAAGGTCCAAGTCATCATAGCCCTCCGGATTAATGCAATGCACCAGCCTTGCCACCACGTCCAGGTAGCAATATAAAAAAGGAAAGTGGTCAGCACAATTTTGATGATTAATGTGCATGAGGTTGCACTTGATGACGTTGAGCGATAGATTATTTCCGTTAGTCTAAACAGTTAAAATCGCTCTGTAGGCCTTTCACTTTTACAAAACAACCTAAAACTCATCGGTACAAAACAGCATCGACGATACAACGATGAGGAGCAGAACAGAAACGTACATAATGAATGACAAAGGGTCCTAAGATTGATCTTTGCAGAATGCCGCTGTCGCCAGGGAACCTGTCAGATAACGGTTCATTCATCTTGACGTTAAAGCGACCCTCAGTGAGATAATCCTCAAGCTACTTGGATGGGTACCCATCGAGACCATAATTTTGGAATTTGCGCAGCAAGATGGAATGAAGAACCCCACCAAGAGCGCTGGTAAAATCAAAACAGACCACATCAATGAGCAATTCTGCACCCGGAACCTTTGTCTAAAAGTCACGGACAACTAGCACAGTTGTGACGCATCAATTTCTTAAGGAAACCACGCTGCTCCTCGGCAAGCATTTTGGGGTCTGTTATCTTGGGCCAAAGAGTCTCCCAATGAGCTCTTCATGGGTTGAACAGCACTGAAAGCAACGCTATTGGTTTATAATTTGCCCGACTATTTCTGCAACCATCTCTGAAGACAGATGTGACTGTGGTGTGTTTTCACATCTTCCGCAGACGGCCATATGCCTAAGGACGAACATAAGGCACTTTTAGTGACCTTCCTAATTCGGTTACACATTTCAAGAAGATAGAGTATATTGACTGCGAGTCGGGTGATTCGTGTGCTTGTGAGTTCTCCAATTTAATGACTTGCGACAATGACGTTCGGAAAAATACGGTTAAGTTTCGTTCTACACGCCCATAAATCGTTCGTGATGTGTAGTTATGCATACTACCGTACTGTATATCAGAGAGTGGACCGTCTCAACAGCTACATTGATAAATCCACCACAGATTTGATGTTCCGAAATGTCAAACATACGCCTACTATGTTATGTGAATTCGCCCGAAGAAAGCCTAGGATCCACATTCAGGTTTTCAGCAGGACCGAGTTGAAAGGAAAACGGATCCCTTCTTACAATATCTGTGATACGACCGCGCCACGACACAGCAATAAACGGTAATTCAGTCTGTCACATTTCGAACTTGTTCAACGCTGAACGTTCCACTGCAGACCTGAGACAGATTCTTGGAACATGGCTGCTGACAGCATCAGTGATTTCCTCAACGAGGACCTGCAAGTAATGGGGCGAAATCGTTCAACTTTACTGAACTGCTTATACTGCTGAGATTTGCCTCGCGATAGGCCTTTAGACGCATACGTTGGAAATGTGTTATCTAGTCTTGTATAAGTGATTAAATACACTTATCTCGTGATTGCTGTGGGCATGTATGGGGGCATTTCTAGATCTCATTAGTAAGTACGAACCCGGACATGTTGAAGTAGTTTACCTTCCATTAATACCTCAGCCGATTCGCGAAAACTACCACTCATTGAAAGTCTGGATGTAACCTAAAGATAGTATTTCGGGTACATCGTTGTACAAAGCTCTGGATAAAACCCCATACGCAAAAGACCATCTGAAGATCCTATCACTCAAGCGACGTGACGTTAACAACTTGCTATATTGAGTCAGGGAGTTCCAGAGGCGCCCTATCACGAACGTCTGAGGTTCCTATGTGCGAGTCTCAACGGAGAGTTACAATATCTCCTTTGCCCATTCTTCTATCATTGCAAAGCACTGTCGATAAAGGCTAACAATTCGTTGTACCGTACTTCTCTTTAACACCAGATCTTTCTGTTGGGAAAGGGCACATTTTCCCAAAAAGTCGCATTACTTGCCAAGGAAAATGGATTCTTCATTTCCTGAGAACTTGAAAGTCCGCCAGAATTCTGGAATGTCCGAAAAGTTGCGCTTACCCCCCGATTGGTCCATTCGGTGGCCTGGGCCCAAGGCCATATCAAACCTATAAATACGGTTGCTGTAAATCACAATTTTGCCTTTGCGCTGAGCAGTAAATAAAGCTCGTTTGAAGGCCGTCTTTTTCCTTACTTGTTGGGAGGGGATTCTAAGTTGCGAGAGTTGGGATCCGATACTTGCGCTCTGATTTTCGTACCCTCTTGCGATATCGTTGCGTTCGTTCGTGATAAGGATACTGCTCGCAGTCTTTGAGTTGTTCTTTTCTTTATCTACCAGGTGAGGTCGTAACACTTTGTGATGTCAAGTGATATGGCGGGCTGGATAAATCAAGTTGTCCATACCAGGAACCACCTGGAATGCAGAGTACAGAATAATCCAAAAGATAAGGTTTGGATGCAACACGTTAATCTACGGGCAGCAACATTATACAGCGCGTGCACTGACCTGTTTCCTGCTGGTAATCAGTTCATATTAGAATCACACTTGAAGAAACTGTCCGAAAACGTCATAACTGTAACATTTTGAATAAGAACAGTTTACGATGATCAGTGACTGAAGTTACTGAGTAGAAGGGACGAGAATTTATGAAAAGTGGCCATTAGAGATGGGTCCCCCATACTTCTCAGTTAAGCCACAAAGAGTTAAAACTAAGGAATTACTTAATAACGCGCATCAGCACAACGCACAATATATTTCCTCATATCTGTTCTGTTTACAGTTCGGAAATACTTATATGGAAGATTACAGAAAAACATACCGAAGTGAAAGGGGGAAAAATCCTCTGGGTAAAACAAGATCGCACAGAATAGCTCAAACCGGTATACATGCAGTTACACCATTGACTACAGCACTTCATTTTGTGAATGGCGTTTCCACCTGACGATTCAGGGGATAACAAAGCACTTAATCTGGCGGGCAATGCCAACCCATTTATCCCAACAGAACTATGAGTGTATTCATGTATTGTAATCACGTCAACGTCTGACCATTTTTCGGTCTCAGTCAACAGTCGGTTACCTTAACAAATAATGTCAGGTGTGATAAACGTTCAGGTAGCATACAAACCACCTGATCCTTCGGCTTCAGATGATACACCTGCTTTATTTTAACGCCTGGTAACGCATCTCAAATTCTGAGGAATGAGTGTTAGCGAACAGCTGCGTTGCACACGTGATCAACTAAACTTGATACGGGTTAATCGACGGAAACAATGATGGTCGAACTTACCAAGTCTGTTAACACCTTTGAAACAATTTTGTTTGCATTCGTCTCCGTCGCCATCAAAGTACGTAAATGAGTACTGGAACTTTTACCGCCGGTGGGTTCGCCTCCAAGTAATATAGTTCTCTGGAGAGTTTTGTCAAGACTACGCGGTCTTGTTGTAAGTTAAGTCACTTGACAGAGGTAACTTGAGTGAACGAACTGGCTATCACGTCTTAACAAGCGAAAAGAAATACAACCACACATTCACAAGGGAACACAGGTGAACTCAAGGGATCTTTGGTATAGTTTTCAAGAAACAGAAACAAAGATAATAGCAAACTCAGGTCAACGAACTCCAGTCACACTACGATCAAATAGTACAATGTTAAAAAAATTCAACCCACTAAAAGATTAACTGAAGAGCAGAAAAGTTTATAAATGATGAAAAGCAAACGTAGAGAAAAAGCCCACACTGCTGAATGCGAAGAATAATCCAGGACGGAGAAATTCTATGGTGATTTACGTTGAGTAACCACGAAATATTTTTCGCAATTTGAAACAGTTGACATTTATTAATCAGCTCACCGCATGTGTATTTACCCAAAACATACACAAACGTAGCATACAACAGAGAGGGAAAACGGATAGAAAAAGGAGGAATAATGGCAGGAGACCCTTTAAACACGTTCCTGAGGAAGATATTCAGCAGTTTAAAAGTTTTCATCATAATTGTAAGCTCTGGACAGACAAAACTAAACCTCCTGGAATGTCAACTCCCAGAGGACTGCAAACCAGAGAGAGCCACAACAGCAAATAACGAACAGCGTGAGAAAATTTGCAAGAAAATGGGACAGATAATGTTTCCCGCATTAGCTGCGCAGTCTGACAAGGGTGGAACTGATAAAATGGGATCCCAAGATGTGGGTGCTCAATCTGACTCAGACCCAAAAGTAACGGTGTAGGATTGGAATAGAGTGCTGCTGTATATGCGGATAAGAATGCAAGAAAATCATTGGTAGATAAACTACCGCCGGCACTATTTTGATCTCTGATAAGCAATAGCGGGACTTCGAAGGCACTGCTGTACAACATACGATATTCCAAAGTGATTAAGCCGTTTGTGCTCAATTCAAACCCACAGGAAGCGATATCCTGAAAGCGAACATTTTTGCGGCAGACCAATTCGGTAGAGCTGGGGTCATGGAATTCCTCTATGCTCCAATCGTTCGTCGTTGAAGCTAATGAGCGTAGCAGTGGTAAAAGTTGACGAACACCAGTAGTAAACTCATAACAGGACAAGTGGCCCACGTTTGACTCCCTATTGAAAAGCCTCGATTAGTTCACTGTATAACAGCTAACGCAATAGTATGGAAAACATCAAATTAACCACATGGTATAAATCACAAGGAAAACTAAGAGACACTGTAAGCCAACAACATTTAATTGAAAGTCATGGAACAGATGATTAACAAAGTAAAAAGAATACTGATCTGTTAACAATGTATTTAGGTATGCACAGTAATGGGATTGCAACAGAATAACCAAGTCTACACACCATGGAATTCAAGAATAAGTAGGGTGTCAGTCGAAATGAGATCCTCCCCTATATCGATCCGCTGCCTTCATTATATATGCATCTTAGTAATGCGCGGATGCAGAACATTGTACCGAACATATGCATTCAATCAAATAGCATAACCGTATCCACCCGAACTAACTTCCAAATACCCGTACAACTAAACACTCGAATGACATCCACATTCCATTCATCTCGGCAGTAGAGATATTTACCCATCCAACTCATATATGCAAGTTGGATGGGTAAATAACGCTAGACACAAATGCTCCTCGTCTACATCAGTCTCGTACGAAGTAAAAGGCAATCACAAGTTAGTCGAATCAAATCGAACCCCGTGTCCTCTGCATCCTTGTTAACGTGATTTCGAATGCAACACTCCAGAAAAGGGTCATCCGAGGCGGCTGAAACAGCGAACAATGTACTCTACTCGTAACGTTGTGTTCATTTCAACCCATCAGTTAAGGCATAATTTGTGCTTTCTGACCGAGGTTGCACAATTAGTAAACAGGTTTAAACTGTCTGTGGCGAACACCCAAGGTATCATTTTCAAAAAGAAACGACTGATCTAGTGTCACCGGGGTAGTGGCCAGCACTAGTTTGATGGAGGTGACAGACAGAGCACGAAGGTAAAGAATGAATAAGAAATCATCACATGGATCCTTGAAGAACGCCGCTCTCGGCGGGAAACCAACCAAACAACGTGTTCGTCGGTGTTAGTCGTCCGAAAAGCCAGATAATTCGGACAAACCCTCTCTCAGGTGTTAGAACGGCAGGCATCTGAGTAACGGCCCAATGACCACTGACAGTATAAACAATCAAAGTAGTCGATTGGTCGCGGTCCTCAAGCCTGGGCAGACAGCGTTCGGGATAGGTGACAAACTGTTTCGTAAAGTGCAAACAGGTCCTGATGTACCCGATTTACTAGCTGTGTTCACTTTAGATAATACAGCAGAACGAAAGTCAGGAAAACGGCGACATTCCACGTGAACATTGGTTGAGAAAACAGTCTGCGGAAAACAAAGGAACTGTGGGCTTAATAAACAGAGGGTTTACAAGAATGATAGGTTAAGTTCAAAGTCAGATTCAAGGTGGCACATAAAAGCAAAGCATCAATGTGCGTTAAAATCTGCTTTCCGGGTAATCCGGATTGAAGTCTATTCAATGCAGCCCTGGAGGCAGGACCCAATAGCATAAGAGGCACATTGACCCAGCTTCTGACACAGATATCATTGGGGCTATCGGAACAGCGAGAACACAAGGGATGCCTTCTCTCTATAGACTCGGTACGGATTGGACACTACAGATAAACTAATTTATTCAAATTCGGCGCTGTGACACACTATGACCGTCAAAACTCTCAATCAGGATTTGACTTACTATCAAATCCGTTTATCAACACTGCTCCGAAGGTAGGACGGAACAGCTGAAGAAACGAAACAGCAATTTTCTAAGAAACACGACAGTCACAAGAAAATAATGATATCGAGCATACCTACAAACGCGCAGCGCATATGTGACCCAACAAGTGGGCCAAAAAATACCCACTGTCATGCTTTCTCATACAGACAATGGAACCCAACCAATAGCACACTTCAGAAAGGCACCTTTTTTAAGAGGTACCTGTCCTCGTGCAAATACTCGATGATCAAAAAGCATTTCACTCAAATGCCTATAGTATAAAACATCTACTGTAAGTAGATCTACTCTCTGAACGTGACTTAAAACATAAGTAATCGACAACGTTAAGTAAGCACAATGAAGTGGTTTGATTCTAATCAGGTCAATGTCATCCAGAATCTAGGAATAAATACGATTTCGGGACATTTGATCAACCATCATTTAGCATACCACTGTATAACTGGGAACGACGAGGTCGGAAGGAGGAAGTACATATCGGTAAAGTCTTCTCCCCGACGTCCGCTAATATGTACAATACTAAATGCATGCAGATTAAACTCCATGAGTAAGATACACTGTAACAGATCGCACAATTTCGGGCTCTCGATCAGATCACGTAGCTTTTTTTATTGCACCCCGATATTTCTGCTTCATTTAGCACCGTTCATCTGTTTTGTATGTGTGATCTCGACATTCAAAAACAACGTGGAAGTCTCTGTAGCTATTTTGGTGCAAGCTTCGATAGACAACTAACAGCACTGGTGCTAGAGAGAACGTGTACTAAACACATCACAGACAGCAATACGCCAATGGTTATCATTGAGGATTGATTGTCATACAACCATGAAGTAAAAAGCAAACCCTGTAAAGGAAGTGAAAGAACGGGTAGGCAAGAGAAGGGACTTAACCACTAAGAATAGCTTCGTCTACATTCAACAGTGAAGTGTCTATACCTTGAAAACAAATAACCGAGTTGTAAGTAGAAATAAGACGTCATCAGCAAGACAGCCGTTTTACGGTTTTCACTCTTCCACGTAATTAAGTGCACTTACTGTATAGATAACTCAGACAATACTCACGTCACTGAGCCCAATTAGCCGTCATCTCATAAGGCCTCCAACTACCGAATGTGGTTCGCGATGTTCCCAGAAATGGAAGCGAACCCGACTTACAGTCATCAATAATTTTGGTGAGCAACGTCAATTCTCTACACCGGGTCATTACCTCAAACCTAACGCCAGTCGGCCGCAGCATTGGTAAACTGTGTTCGGTGTAGCGGACGACATGGTCTAGCCATATAGGTTCGATGCTGACTCGTTGGTGTCACCTGATGCGAGGGATCGGACACGTAAATTGATGGCCCAACATGTAAAGACGGTCCACTTCTTCTAACCTGAGGCACAAAGTTTCGCAGTGATAAGTTAATATAACAGTCGCAGTCATTTTTCTTATATACGCGACCCTTAAGCTTCAGAGAGGTACCCTTCTGTATCCAGAGGTGTCCTAGACTAGCGAATACTCCTCTAGCCTTAAAGGCACGCTCTTCTGTTTCATTTCCTACACCTCTCTCACCGCCGATACAACTTCCCAAACCGGTCAAAAACCTCCATAACTCTATTATTCAACATCGAACCCAAGTAACTACGGCAATCTTGCAGAACCATCTTGAACTTCGAGGTTGCAAAGCGTAACAGAATGCGAAATGGCGTCTAGCATTGTTTGTGCTGCTTGCAAGTTATCAATCATCAACACCTTATCGCCAGCGTAATGAAGATCAATGAGTCTCCTACCAGGTAGGAGTTCCACGCCGGCACCCTGTGAGTTTCGGAGACAGTCCTACATTAGTTCGTCTTTGAAAAAATTAACAAACAAATTGTGAAAGTAAACAGCCTTGACGTATGACGATTCTGGTGCTGAAACTGTCCAACAGCTCGGCTCAAACCCTGACCGGAGCAGAAGTATGGGAACAAAGTTCCGACAATATCCTCACACACTTGGTCGATACACCTCTGTGCATAGGCTAATCTAAAAGTGGAGAGCAATCCGGTGAGTCGAACACACCTTTATAGACAGGAAATACGGCATTTGTTCGCTGGCGGTACGCATGACGCTGTTACATAATTTGGTTAAAAGTAAAAATCTGACCAATACAGCCTCGACCAGAGCGAAACCCTATCTGTTCTTTTCTGATGTCCGCCTCCTGAGCTGCACTGAGTCGACGAAGTACGATGGATGTCAAAACCCTAGTAATGACTTGGATCAAGCTAGTCTCTCTGTGGTTTTCGTGAGAGCCCCGGACTTCTTCATTGAATATAGAAACTACTATCGAGTGACCTTGGTACAGAAGAATGTTCACCATCGTCCACACAAATTGAGACAACTGGATCACGGCATCTTATAACGTCTCTCTAACTTCTTTGAAAATTGCCGGCATGAGGGTGTCTTGGCCAACAGCTGTATTGCATTTGAGAACCGACCTCAATCTCCGTGGGCGGTGCAAAATTTGCTGACCAGGGTGCTAAATTGCAAGTTTGTGGAGGGAACAATGTAGATGCAGGAGACCAGCGGACTGACCCTCACCGTGTTCAACCCAGCGCTCTAACCTTATGGACTTACTATGGATGAGTGTGGCATCTACTTCTAATAGCTTCACTGATAAACGATCGATATGAACAAGTAGCATGGGTAAGTATGAAGAACCTTTCAACGTTTCCTGAAGGAAACGCGGTTTCCATTTCGTTAACTTCCCTCAATAGCCAAGCCTCACAGTCAGCGAATAGGCTGTGTTGCAGCTCCCCACGGACAGCTCTCCTAGTTTATTTACACGAACTGCCAGGAGGGTTGTTGCTTCCGGTATCTAACAACTCCAGGGATTTCTCTGAGATACAATGCTTGTTTAACCCAAGAACCACTGTGCCGCATGCCACATCACCTGCTTCACGAATAACCTATGAAAATTGGGTTTAGCAGCTATCAGGATCTTCAGAGTGAGAACTGTTAACGTTGCTTTCTAGACTAGTTTGGCACTAATGCTTTACCGACGGCACAACCAGTGTTTCAACGGCCAACCGCGGCTATCGGTGTGGTCGCTGCCGGCAGAAGTAAAAAGCAAACGGCAACACATCAACGCATGACCTGAATCTAAGTACGCGCTACGACAACGTACACATCGAGCTATCGCCCAGGATAGCTATCCCCCTTAATGGACCCTATAATCAGTAGCAAGAGTCATTATATAGATCACGTAACTACTTGAGCTTTGGTTGGACACATCGATTGCTTAATTCTATTCTTCGACCTCCCTTGTTATTGGACAGACCGACACAATCAGAAACAACCGACCTTCAACCTCACTCGGTCCCACCTTCATGGTCTTTGTTACAGCCTCAATACATCTTCATAAATAATTATCAACAAAGCAGACATGTCGTGAACATCCCGTAAGCTCATTGAGAGTTCTTCACGCTCACTTATACTACCGGGCATCCGCCTTTTTTTACGTTCGTGTACGATCACTTGCGATACGGTGGCATTTTGGAAAATCCAAAGAAATCGAGGTGTTTACCAAAGTGAACCTGTAAGTGTAAATGAGGAATCCGCCACAATCACCTTGATGCACAGTTCAAGGTGATCGAACTGTTCCAGAAAAATTAGCTGTCATTTTGACTACGTGCGTCATCAATCTAGTCGCTGCTCACGATGAACGGCAGGGTTACCTCTGAGGCATACGATGTCGCCACTATAACATAGTGACATCATCTACACAGCCTAATGCCACAGGCATTTCACTAAATCCTTTGGTGAGCGACGCATAGGATTTATTTCTAGGATCCAGTCAATTCAATTCGACGGGTCCAGACCAGATTCACCCGAGAATATACAAAGAAACGTTCCAAGTACAAGCAAAACCATTCCATGAGTTTTTTTAAGTCGACTTTTTAGGGGCACCATCCCAACTGAGAGGAAGGAGGCCAATATAATTCCTGATAATAAGCCAGATGATTGTCATTCGCCTACCAGTTAACACCCACCTAATTTAACAGATCATGTGCAGTGTACTAGGAGGCTTGCTCAAGCGCGTGATAGTAGGGCACATTTTTACTAATATACTTATCCCAACAGCTCAGTACGGTTTTCGACTGAATACGACATGTATCGTTAACATGTTTGTTTCTCATTGTGAGCAATCACACTGAAGCCAACGACTAGTGTCTTATTGTAGACGCGATCGTCACTGACTTTGTTAAAGCATTCAACCGAGTATCTTAAGGTTTACTGTTACACAACTGGGAGACATTCACCACTGGATAGCCTCGTTTCCAACTAGTCGAAGTTTTGGGGCCAAGTCTGGCCTTGATTTTCCCTCTACCCCATCCAACTCAGCGTGTGTCTGAGGGTTTCATTCTTGGGTTGCTACAAGTCCTAATATAGAACAATGGCCTTTCAGAAGTAGCTTCCAGTAACTCCGCTGTATGCGGATGATCTTAAAATTTAGAACTCCTAAGATACTAACACTTTTAAAGTTGACTGCCACCTTGTCGAGTTATGGTAACAAGAGTGATGTCCTACCCTCAATAACGACAAGTGTGCATATGAGTCACTTGATGGGGGCTCTCGAAACAAGTTCACAACAAATATTCCTTAGAAAGAAGTCGTGGTTGGCAAAGTGAACCTCAATAAAGATCTGGGTATCTGGCTGTTGACAAGACTGTATTTCCGTAATCATCATAAAAAGACAGTAAAGCAGGACTACGCAGTAGCAAGCAGTATAAAATAAACATTCTCAAGTACAAACAAAACAGCCATTCGAAAAGATTTACGCGGTTTATGACCGACCATATCTTTCTGACTCAGTATGATTTAACGGTCGTAAAAAGGATACAGTTGCCTTGGGACGTGTTCAGTGACCTGACACAAAAACAACATTAGTTTCCCAAAACACTACGCATGACTACCAGTTGGAGACCCGAAATCTTTACCAACTCAAGTGGCTCGGACGTCGTGAAATTCGAGATTTTATTTACTTTCTTTTCTCTAAAGGTCTCGCAGATATTCTTCACTTGGTGATCAAAATAGTCGGTAACGGTACGAGAAAAAGACGTGCAAATTAAGATTTGCACGATAAATCTACCAACAGACGAAATCTGTTGAACAGGGTAATGGTGCTGACATCGTTTATCTTCGATTCACTAAAACGTTTGACTAACTGAACCATTCGGTTCTAACTGGTAAGGTTCACCCCAATGGGTGAGCTCCTTTATGGCTGAAGTCGTATCTCTCCAATGTACACTATCACGTATGCGTCAACTGTGCGTCCTGCACTTGCCAAGATAACTCTGGTGATGTGCCTCAGGGTTCTATCCTTGACCCTATCTTCATCAACGATCCTCCTCTTTCGATTTCGTCTCCGCTGCAATTGTTTGCGGACACTGTTAAAACTTGGCGTCTACTAGGCAAACTCAACCCACATTTTAAACGTCTTGTACAGCTGATGCAAGACGAATAAACTTGAAATGAACTCCGAAAAACGCGAAGTAATGCATATTTAACACCTATCGGATACTACCTATTACTGGAATGTCCTCTTTCTTTAACCGGTTTTCGTAGAATTGGTCTTGTGGACTTCCGCTTCGCATTCACTATCAAGTTCCCCCAACAAAAGTGCGGACGCGGAGTGTTGGCAAATCTACGGCGTTACACAAGCGAGTTTCTGTGGGAGATCACTCCTCCCTCCCGTATGTATAATGACTTCAGCCCATCGTGCACCGAGAATGAAACTGAGATTCGGCCTCCATTCCAACGCAAGGACAAATTACTCTTCGAGCGTATACAATGTCATGCCACAGGCCACTTGAGCTAAAAACTAGACTTAACGAAGTTAGTTTTACAAAACTATTTATTCACTAGTCGTTTCGGCTTGCAGGTGACCTGGTTCTCTCGTTGATCATCAGACCGCCTGACCATCTGCGTAAATCGTTGCTTAACATGGTAAGAACAGGCGGTTTGAAACCTCAGATGCAACATTGTAACTGTAGTGAACGCACAGCTTTTATTCACTGTTGTTGTAGGATATGAAAGTGAGTAGTGCCACCTTAAGCACGTCGACAAACATTACCTCTAACATGCTGGAAGCCAGTTCAACTTCATTAGCAGAAAATGAACAACACGATGAATAAGCGTTTCGCGAAACATGCGGAAACTTGCCAATTTTCAGGATGATGCCGGCGGGAATCAAGGGGATTGAGCCGAACCGTGATGTTCACTTTGTAATGTATCCCCATCCGGTTAAAGCAGCACTGGACTCAGAGTCCGATATGGAGAAACTGTTGGCTTCAGCTGCGGCTCTGCGGGACCCTATAACTATTCGTAATCGGCAGGATATTCCAAGATAAGTCGAAAGGAGTCAGCCGTCATCTTCTCCTCCATCAATATCCAACATCAGTGTTCGCAGTATAGTACTAAATGGAGTATCAGAGGTTCCCAGAGAGAAGCAACCCAGCACCTCCATTCACAATTTATTCAAATGGCAGCTTATCCTCTCACATAGATATAAATGACATTATAACTAGTGGTGTACGCCATTTACCACACCATTCCCAATAACTTTATATGCCTAATCCTAAGCCTCTGAGGGTCATCTCACCATCCGAAAATATAATGAGCAAGGTCTTTGGGAAGTGGCTTTCTGTTAGGGGAGCCTCAGAGACAGATTTACAGTCAAATCGATTCCGACTACGAATTGAAGGACATGCAGTGTTAGTATGGACCTACTCCAAAACAGGAGTTGCTGTTCACACTGGTTGACATTGCACCAGCTACAACAGTGGTAACCAACCAAAAGACGTCAAAAAACCTCTATATGCCAGTTCTGGTTAAACTGGCGGTGTAAAAACGTCTGACGAACATCACACTACCTATCTTCGTGAAATGCTCCCAGAACAAACAGATGCGCAACATTCTGCACCCAAACTGTCCACCGAAACAGTCACACAATCAACTAATATCTCCAGCACTCTCCAAGACCAATCGGCCGTGACCTTTATGGTCATTCGATCATTAGACTGCTTATATACAAACAAAGCTCGCGAGGCAAACTTCCACAGCGTAATCAGGTTTTTAGGGATCGCGAGCCTATGATGACTGGAATAACCGAGACGTGGATGCAACAAACCGTTGCCGAAAGTAAAACTGAGATTCCAGGAAGGCAAGCACTGCGGGCAGGTCGTAAAGGAAGCACTGGTGGAGGTAGCGCGCTCTATATAACTCTGCAGCCTAAGGTCTGTGGGCTATGCAACAAGGTCCTCGGTAGGGTACCGGAGACAGCTGTCAATGAAACCAGCATTCCTGGTGGATGTTATCTACCGTTCACCAAATTGTTCTAGTGGTTAACCATATGCATCCTAAAGACTCTCAATCAGGTGAGTGGATTGACGTTTTTTCATGTGTTACTGATAGGAGATTTTAATTCCCCAGATGTCTCATTTGCCATCATAATATGTAACGCAAAGCAAGCAATCCCACTTGCCCCTTTCTATGATAGGATCCTCTTACTTGACTGGTCTGGGCACGTGAACCACCCCATCCGATGGCGGTACGGCTGTACACCTTCGCAAGTGAACTGGATTCTGACGAATGAACCACATGTTTAGCCATCCAACGGTTTCTGTGTGCCTTGGAGTGGTGACCATGTTATTCGACTTCAATTCATCCACACAACATATTTACACTAACCCGGATGTATAACTCAATGGGACTTCAGCAGTGCATACTTTGTAGCAGCAAAACCGTACCTCGACGAATGAACATTGGGACAAGATCAGACCAGTGTTGAACGAAGCAATGCACGAAAATGTTCCGCATTTTTTGCTGAAACCCAGTGAGCCAAAACCATGTAGGCGCAGCAAAACTGTCAAAACCCTTAAAAGGAAACGAACTGCGTGGAACCGACACCTGTTCATGCACAATTTTCATGGCTATGAAGTATAGTTGCGGGGTGGAAACATCAGTAATGAACAACTCAATCAAGGAATAAGAGAGTTCTAAAGACTGCCACTCAACGCAACGGTAATCAACCCTAGAAACCTTCACTGTGATATATTTCGTGCGACCCAAGCCAAGCAAGGAATGTCACAGATTCGAACGTTAGATGACCAATTCACTGAAAACAATGAGAGGACGGCACATGCGTTGACCGAACACTACGGGAAATCAGTCTGTTGTGTGTGACCAGAAATAACTAGTGACCCACACATCGCCCTCCCAGCAGAGTACGCTAAACAGTGCCTCGACCTCTTAGGCATTGACGTTGCACATGTGGAACGTGAACTAACGGCAGGGAAATCTCTATTTTCTGATGAGATTGCACCAAAAGTGCTTAGAGAATGTGCGGACATTTTGTCACAGCCAAAAATCAGATTGTTTCTGAGGTTCGACTGATTGGAAAACGTACATGTTATCTCCAATATTTAAGTCAGCAGATCACGCGGTCCCTCAAAACTATCGTCCAGTGATACTGTTGCCAGTGATGTCCAAAGTTATTGACAGCCTAACTGACGGAATTATACGCCACTTACCAGAGCGCATGCGACATTCGTACGCGTCTCGACGCGGTCTTCGGGAAACCAGGCCATGATAGAAAAGTCTCAAGGAGGCAATGAATTGGTGGAAGATTGTCGTGGATGCTACCGTGTCTAAGAATTTTTTTTTCTTGATTTTTTAGAGATATTTGATAACGTAGAGTATATCTTACTAAACAGAATCCGAGCACTATGCATTAATAATGCTCCGGTTGAGGGGCTTCAAGATCATTTGCGGGACCGCCCTTTCCAAGTCCGTGTCAATGAAATCCTTTTATGTAACATTGCAACTTGCAACATGGGCCCTCAAAATTTCACTCTTTGACTCGTCTGTTAATATTATGTGTTAACGAAGTACTTGGCTTAGTAAGTTCCATAATACTACTGTATGCAGACGCCAAAATACTCGTGACGTTCGCAACTTAAAGCACAAAGATGCACTGTAAGATAGCTGACATAATCTGTTGTGATGGACTGTTAAAAAGGCACCACCATCCAACGCCATTAAATGCTAGGTATTACGAACTGGAAAACAAGCCGACGTCATGTATTCGTTGAATGGCGGCAAATTACAGATGGTAACCAAAACTTCTATTCCACGAACCATCATCACTGGTGATCCCCTTCACTCCATTAACTGTAGAACGCTTGTCCGAAGGGTCATGTACACGATAAACCTACTTAATAGCCTACCGGGTCAATTCGTTCCGGAGAGGTTTGGAAGAGTGTTTCCCACTTATGTCTGTTTCCATTTGCAATAACGTTCAGGCTTGAGCTCTCTTCTTGAGGCAGGATATCAACACGGCAGAAAGGGTTCAATGTAGGGTCAGGGAATGCCCGCATGGATTGTCTCAAAAACCCCAAACCGAGAGACTCCGAACACAACGTTTCAGTCCTGAATAATGGCGTGCACGTGAGGATTTCACATTGTTCCACAAGATCCTCCACAATGAGTTCCAGCCATATCGGCATATGTCTAAGATGGTTTACACACAATTTGCACGGTCACTTGTTGAAGTTAAAACATAAGTGTTCATGCTGCCTACGCAGAAAGTATTCTTTTCTTGTGTGTTTGTTGCCGTGGTACCCGCCACAGGAAGCGGGTAGGGCAAGTAGCCAGTATTCAATCATTTACATGGCGGTCTGATAACCACAAAAAGGAGGATAACCAAACAAAGGCTTTTGAAATCCCACTCCTCGTCTTTGAAACCCGATTTTGACCTAATGATTATCATGCACTTGTATCTGCATTATTCACCACGTTCTCTATTTTGACGTAAAGCTATATGGCTTCTTTACAAGTTGAATAAAGCCTGTCGTTTTGGCAATTTGCATTCTCTCTCAGCAAGAGTTTGTTAAACGTACGTTTCGAATCACCACAATTTATTCAACTTGTAAAACGGCTGATCGTATACTGCGTCCTGATCGTTTCGATGCCGATCCCCATTCGCCTACCGCAACTGATAGGTGGCTAAACTGGCGGAAGACATTCGAGAACTTCTTTCCTACTGCAAAATCGCTTGAAATAGATGCATTGTCTATTCTCGTAAATTATGTCAGTTCATCTGTATACATACACATCGCGGAATGTGACTCCGACAAAACAGCCATGTGTATACTCCAGAATCTCCACATTCAACCAAAAAATGCCATTTTTGCTCGACACGTTTTATCCACTGCTAAACAACAGAACGGGCAAGGTCTGAGTGAATTCCTTCAGAAACTCGAAACCTTGGCTTCGGACTATGATTTCCAAGCAGTCTCTGCTGAACTGTATCGCGAAGAATCTATTCGTGATTCATTTATTCGTGGTTTAAACTCTCATTCTATTCGTCAGCGATTACTCGAATATAAATCCTTGGACCTCATTTCAGCCTTCGATGTAGTTAGACAATTAGAACTAGCCCAACAGGAATCACTCTATTACAATCAACAACTCGCTTGCACCATGCCCCCACAAGCTACTAAGTACACTCAAACGCTCGTCCCAAAGGCATATGACATAGAATTTACGGCAGCCACCGGCAACATTTCAAAACAGAATGGCTCTTTGTGCTATTTCTGTGGATTACGTCGGCATCCGCGAGGGCAGTGTCCAGCTCATGATGCTGTCTGCAAACACTGTGGAAAGAAAGGGCACTACGAACGAGTGTGTTAGTCTTCTAAGACTGTACATTCTGCTGCAGTATCGGAATCAGTATTATCGTCTATCAAAGTTGCAGCGGCTCCTGCACGCTTGTCAGATGCTGTCGTCGAGAGTTACCTGTATTCGGTTACAGGCTCTCATTGACACAGGCAGTTCGAAAAGTTACATATCTCATTCTGTTGTTTCGGTACATAAGTGGAAAACCCATTCATCCTGTCAAAAGATCACTATGGCATCTACCAGTTTATGCAGTTTCACACTCGGTCACTGTTTCGTTTCTATTCGTTTCAAACAACCGTCATTCAACTCTATCAAATTGTCCCTTCTCAACAATCTGTGTACTGATGTACTACTAGGATATGACTTTCTCAAAATACATAAATGCGTCGAAATAACCCAATCTGGCTCTGAGTCATCGTTTTCACTTTGCAACATGCTTGCTGTTTCTCTCTCTCCACCGTTTCTGTTTCAACATCAGTCGCCTGTCTGTCAGCCAGTGGTCACTAAATCCAGGCGCTACTATTTATCCAATGAACTCTTTATCAAGTCCGAAACTGAAAAGCTGCTGAGTGCCGGAATTCTCGAATCTTCTGCCTCATCTTGGACAGCCCAAGCCTTAGTGACGCCTAACGAGCGGCAGAAGCGTCGAATGGTAGTGGACTACAGCCAGACAATCAATCGGTTCACTTACCTAGACGCTTATCCCTTACCCCGAATTGACGATCTTATTGGGAAAATTTCCCGCTATGAGGTATTCAGTACTCTTGACTTCCAGAGTGCGTACCATCAGATACCCATCAAGACGGAAAAGAAGATCTACACTGCTTTCGGAGCAGCTGGACGTCTCTATTAATTCACTTGTATTTCCTTCGGCGTCACCAATGGTGTGGCAGCTTTCCAGTGTACTATCGACAATATCATCCAATAAGAGAAATTGTCTGGAACCTTCGCCTAGCTGGACAATCTGACTATCTGCGGCAATTCAAACGAAGATCATGATTGTAATCCCGCACAATTCTTCAACACCGCTCGCAAGTACGGAATCATTCCCAATGAACAAGTGTTATGCGGACGCGCAACAGTCAACTGTTGGGTTATGAACTCTCAAAGGGTGTCATTAAACCGGATCCGGAATGTCTCCGGCCATTGAAAGAGCTACTACCCCCGTCAAATCTCAAAGCACAAGAGAGAGTTATTGGTATGTTCGCTTATTACTCTCAGTGGATCTCAAGACTTTCAAACAAAATCAGTGTGCTCGTCAGGAATAAGACCTTTTTTCTTCCCGAGGAGCCTCTGACTCCGTTTATCAGCCTTAAGAAAGAGATTCAAGACTTAATGATAGTTACTGTTGAATCCAGATTGCCCCTGACAGTTGAAACTGACGCACCAGATATTGTCACCGCTGTAACGCTAAGCCAGAATGGACGACCGAGTGTAAGCACTCTTCCGTCGGGAAAGAAGTCTACGCTATTGTGGAAAGCTTAAAAAGTTGGCGGCATTTTCTTCTGGGTTACCGTTTTACACTCACCACAGATCAGCGCTCCATATCCCTTATGTTTGATCAAAAACAGACAGGGAAGATCAAGAACGAGAAAATACAGCGTTGGCGAATGGGGCTTTCCAACTTTCAATATGACATTCTTTACCGTCCTGGCTCTGATAATCGTGTGGCTGATACTCTGTCAGGCAACTTCAATTGCTTCATTTCTTATGCTGTCGAACTAACAACACTTACTCCTGTCTTCAAAAGTGGTAGACGCAATCCAGGTGAGTATCCTCCAATTGCCATGCAATCCTGCTTGTCAGCAGCATTTTAGACGTTTGTGTAACACTCAAGGGATACTTAACTTCTCACAACTTCTTTACTGGTGCACAGCATGGCTTTAAAAAGAATCGCTCTTGAACAATCAATCTGCTAAGAGCCACTGACCATGGTAATGGCGTTAATATCATTTATCCTGACTTCGCTGCAGCGTTTGGTCGGGTGAATCATTCGGCTTTGCTTGACAAGCTTCATTCATATGGAGTGCAAGGTAACCTCCTTAAGTAGCTGGAGTCATACTTTATTAATCGACATTATCGCGTATGTGTCCACTCTAAGCACTCCAGTTGCTATGAGTTATCGCAGCAAACCTCAAGGCTTTATCCTCGGTCCACCTCCGTTCTTTATCCACGATCTTCCTCTTTCGATTTCGTCTCCGCTGCTACTGTTTGCGGATGACGCTAAAAGTTTGCGGTCATTGGGTACACCCAATATCTATTCTCTATCGCAAAATGACCTGAATGTCTTATTCAGTTGACCTCAGACAAATAATCTTACACCTAACGCTGACAATTGTAAGGTTAGGTACATTCGACACTTGTCGAAAACTACCTAGTGACTGAATGACTTTTTTTCAATCAATTCTCGTAGAGGAAGATTTAGGAACAACTGTCTCGTATTCTTTGTCGAGGCTGCTCGGTGTGAATACAAATGTTTTTTTTAAAAAAAAAAAGGTTAGCAAAGTTCTGGCGCTATTCAGGCGACTTTCCAGGCAGTTTGATCCCCCTGGTTTTAAGCTTCTCCATAACAGCTTCGTTCGGCCGTATCTCGAAAATGGACTTGCCACTTGGTCTCCATTTTCAGAAAGACAAACTGCCCCTTTAAAATGCTTAAGGGCGTGCTACCAAGCCTGGTCGTGGGATGAGAGCTAGGTTCAATAACACACGTTTTACGGAACCGAATATTTATTCAGTAGTTTAGAGATGACCTGATCCTCATCGTTTTGCTTATCAAAATGCCTGACTATCCGTGCAAATCGGTGTTTGATATGGCCAAAAAGAGCGGTCTGAGGAGCCAACTCCTTAAATTTGAGATACAACATAGCTAACTGGAGTGTAGGCATAGTTGTCCCTAACTGTGCGTTTGTAAAGCATGGAATTCTCTTTCTGTGCACGTAATATTTGTCAACTCTGTTTCCATTTCTGTCTTACCTTAGATACTGCACCTGTTTTTCCGCTTCAACATTATCGCGGTTGGCTCTGTGATTTTACGCATCGTGATAAGGAATACTCAAAGCTGCTACTTCCTACTCCCGTTACCGATCCAGTGATTGATCCCTTGGTCTGTTTTTAGAAACTGGCATTACTACACGAAACGCTCTCGACATTATATAGGAATCTATGAGTCTCTTTGGTTCAATTTAGAGCTATTATTGTGAAGTCTTTTTTCTGTTTATTGCAACGCAGAGTCATTGCAGTTTGTTCATAGTGAGCTCATGCAGGCTACCTACTACTCGTGACCAAGTCGAAAGCCGCTATGTTGAATCCGGACCACCCGAAAACACAAGTTTCCAGGCCCGCCAATCCTCGTGAGTGCTTTGTCTGGGCATTTGATCTTTGGTAACTCTACTTCCAGATATGAACCTTAACCTGATCAACATCTTCTGTTTTGGTTCAGATGGTGCGCCCGTTGTCTAACGAGCAGCATTATTACGGTCAGATTACTGATACTACGCATCAATGTATGTAACCCTCAAAAACTGCTTTTTTCTACTTCCGCCAACAATCCATTGGCACTGAGATCTTGAAGAGGAGGAGAACACCAAACTTCCCTTGGTTACTTTCCAGGAAAACTGACGCTTGCATGACATGGTGTAAAGACTGAAACGACCCGCGGTGCATCGGCTCTCAGCCTCGCACTAGCGTATCAATCAGTGTATCTCTGAATCGCCGGTGCTTCAGGCTGGAATCAAACAAACAGAAGCATACTGGTTACATCGATAATCCAGTTGTATCACCGGTTTCACTGGTTTCTTGCGGAGTTGGAAGTACAATACTTGTATAGTATCCGCGCCTCAATATATTCCGGTATAAATCACTGACAAATGATGTATGCATTCACAGCAGATTCGATTTCAGTTTGACAGTCAGACTGTTATCCGTCTGTTCCGATCACGCGAACCGCTGAAGTAGTGAGTGTGAGGTGTGCCAAGCATTGGAGCAGCTAGCAGTGGTCGATCACCTAAGAAGGTTGTTTTATACGGGGCTATATATGCCCGACTGCCATAGACCACGTTGGGATAATCTAGTCACCTAGCTGCCTCCTGAATACATCGACTGATGTTGTGGGAAAAATCGTCGCCGGTAGTGCACTCCATGTCGAACAGACCCCCACAGCAAAATTATGTCGTCTCCATGGTACGTCTACGTGGTACAGAAACGTTGTAGTTACCAGTTCAGTTCAGATCACATAAATAGAGGCTGGTAGCTGGTTGGTGTCTTTTCTCGCACCGGTGAGCTCCGACGATCCCACCGTGCTGCGACAAATGGAAAAAAAACTTCTCCTTAACAGAGTTTGGAAATCTTCGGTAGTATGTAAAACAGTATATTATTAAATGGGCAGCGCGAACATCCTTGATCAGGTCCTCAACATTACTTTGCAGGCAATCTTTTGAATACCAGAGGTTGAATAATGGAGGGAAACGGTACTGGAATTACCGTCAGCAATCAAGATATTCTCAGACTAACAGAGAAGATCAAAGCCAATGCTGGTGCTACCATGATCTCCGTCAGACGCCTGGGTGAAAGGACAAAAAATAATTAAATAAAGAAGTCCTACACAAACTGCTTACAACTTATAACAAGGAAGTGAGAAACATAACAAAGATGTAGACAGAGAAAAGGGAGAGTTGCCATCAGGTTAAGTAGATCCCGATCACTTTATCATCACTCCATATTCGGAAATAATGCCATCCGTGGTGGCCAACACCACCTCGGATGGTAATTTGTTCCAACTGTTCACAAATCTATATGATAAAAAATTGGCCCAGATTTGAGTCTTAGCTCTTTCTTTCACAATCTTTATCTCATGTCCTCCGAGCGATGAATTGATGCCGCGAGTAAACAGCCGCTCTCCTGCCTCGGACAATCCAATCAGAATCTTGAAGACTTCTGTGAGACCTCCTCTTCTCAGTTGTAAGATATCCGCACCAAATTTTGTACGAATGAAGTCAAACAGCTTGGGCGTCGTGTTTAACATGTTATTGATAAATGAATTGAGAATAACACAACGTTATGAGCAAGTTGTAATACTCTACGTTTCAACCACCTCGGGTGGCCTTCCTCAGGAGTGTTGTGTTCGATTACAACACTCTTGAGGAAGGCCACCCGAGGTGGTTGAAATGTAGAGTATTACAACTTGCTCATAACGTTATGTCATTCTCAATCTATTTATAAACCTCCTCTTCTCCGTTTACATTTAAAGGAGAAGAGATTAAGGTGTTTAAGGCTACTGGAGTAGATAATTCCCCGGAGTTCCACGAAGAACTTCGTAGCCCTACATTGCACCCTCTCTAGGACCTCAGCATCCCTGACCAAATAAGAATATCAAGCTTCCACATCATATTCTGGATGTCGTCTCACATAAGACTTATACAGAGGCAAAAGGACGCTGGCTTTCTTTGAGGCTATTATCTTCAGTTGACCGAGTGCCCCATTTTCTTTACGGGCTGCAAACATACACTAGGTTGACAACCTGAAGTCTCCAATGACCTGAATTCCCAGGCCACTCATCTCAGTAACTTTTTGAATGAGCACATGTTGCCAGGACTCTCCTATTTATCTAAGAGGGTCCTCGGTCTCAACTCTCGTAAGTTGCCTGCATTTCGTAACACTTAACGGGAGTTACCAATCAACTGTCCACTGGTAAATTCCATCGAGGTCTCGTTGCATTAAAGACTCGCTCAGGCGTCCCATGAGTTTCACATCGTCCGTGAAAATGTAGCAGGGACTGCTGATCCAAATCATTTACCTATATCAAGAATAACAGGGGTAACCTGAATTTACCTTTATGGAACACCACTGGTGGCATGTGCAGTGTGGCTTAGAGCTCTTCACTTGCACATAGAAACTCCTATTATGCAGGAATGCTTTCATCCGTGATAAAACACCAGGAAATATATCAGATGTCCCCCATTTTAATATTGATAGTCTAGGATTTACGGAGTCGAAAGCCAACTCAGAGTCTAAATAGCAGACCTCAACACAATCTCACTTTTCAAGCCGTAAGATAATCTCATCTAAGAAACCCAGTAAATAAGAAAGGTAAAATCTCTTACTTATAAATCCATGTTGCTGAGCCGCTAGCAGTCAATACAGAGTGACATGTTGCGCTATCTTGTCCCTTAAGATCCGTTCAAGCACTTTCAAGACAGCTGACGTAAGACTCCCAGGCCTGTAATTTGAGGTCTCTTCCCTACTGCTTCTTTTGTGTATTCGTATGACAGCGGCTACAAGTAGTTTGGCTACACCAAGCGATTTGTTACATAATCCAATCAAAGGAGCAGCTACTACATCAGCAAATGGTCTTAGAATTGCCGGGTGAATGTCATCTGGCCTGCTGCTTTCGTAACATTCAACTCAGCCAACTAACCCCGCACCTCTCCAGCAGTGACTACCACTTTCTTCATCATGAGTACTTCAGGCGCGAAGTCAAAGTGCGGTAACCTGCCGACATTCTTTGTATGCATCTTCCCAAAGAATTGGAGCAATGCTTGCACCTTCCCTTCATTAATGGCAGCGTTCTCACCTTGTTCGTTATTGAAACACCTAACGGACACTCGGATGGAGGCTTTGGACTGGACGTAATTGTAATACGCCTTTAAGTTTTGCTTGCCTCGCTGAGTCAAGTGGCCCATAAGACTCATTGTGTCCCCTAGTGTGAAGAGATGCTTGTTGGGCTGATTCGACGAGCATAGGATTGTGTATGTTAGTGTAAGTTCGCCTTTTAAACGCCCATAGACCACGGGGAGAATAATTCCAGTTTCGTCAGACTGTGCTTATAGGACAAATAAGACAGACCCTCAACTCTCTTAGTGGCCATCCTTTCTAAATAGCCTCTACAGCAGTTACGTTTATCTTCCAGTACGTCGCACATTCTGGAATGTTGACTTCCACCAGTGGCCTGACCAATGTGCTATAAATGCGTGAAAAGGGCCGTTAACTATGGTTACATGGTCGTAGTCTGTGAGCAAGAAGTACATGGCATGGGATAATGTCGTGTATTTGTCCTGAAAAACCAACTTATTTACAGAGCCCAATTTTGCCCCATTAAAAATGGGGCTGCGTGTTGCTGGCGTTGGCTATAGCTACATGGTCGTAGTCTGTGAGCGCGGTCAGTTGCACAAAGCGCACGTGACCGCTTATATTGCTACAGATGTAAAATGACGTATACCGACTACAATGGTCTAATGAGTCCTTCAAATCGGCCAATTTCTACGCTGTATTCCGCTACATCCTGATATAGCTGTCTTGTAAATGTGTACTTTTTCAAACCAACAGGAGCTTCTTCAATCATCCTGCATACATTCCGAATTATTAAACGGCTTCTTGAAACTCGTTTTGAAGACAATAATCATTGTCTGCTTAAGCAGGAATTTATTTTAATCGTCCCAGTCAATACAGGTGCAAACTTACAATGCTTTGTGTTGCTTGGGTAGCAGAATACAGGGCAGATGTTGCTCGATGTAAAGGACTCATTAGACCGTTATAGTCGATATGTCATTTTAAATCTGCATCAATGAAAGCTATCGAGTGCGCATTGTGCAACTTAGTGCCCACACAGACTACGACCACGGCGCGGGTAACTCGAAATTTGGTTCAAATTTTCCTCGCTGTC
>LUCH01005362.1:15925-41781 GCA_013368495.1 Paragonimus heterotremus | reverse complement strand
AACATTGTTCGGGAGATAGATAATGCGAATCGGGAACACTAGAGTTCCAAGCACCGATCTTCGGTGAAATCACTGAGGGGAATGAAAGGTGAAGTGTGGTCTAAACTTTAAAAGTTTTGTTATCAGGAAGAGAACTAATTCCGCGAGGAACCTCTCCTTGAATGTCAAGAGCCATGAACTTGTGCTCGAACTGAGCGATTTAGACACGGTCGAAGGCCCTGGCGAAGTTGATGAAACTGGCCACCGGGATCGTACTATTACCTTCTGCCTTCGTTTGGGCTATTCATGAAGATGAGTACGTTCTTCTTGTACAACCGGTTGAGAAGACCATGCTGAGTGAAAGAACAGTGATAATTTCGCAAGAACTGCTCAAGGATGGAACGTTTTCACAAACACTCTGTCGTTCCGCATGAGATGGCAGTAAGGCCGGTTGACCAATTGCTAGCCAGGAAGTGCCAAGCGGCTCCTCTGAATATTTGCATGATCTCAACCTCTTCGGTGTACCAGGTCCAATGGCTGCCTGAACAGACTAATGACTGATTTTTTAGGAACCCCGGAGTGAACCTTGCCAGTACTCACCACACGCTGAACTAACGTTGACCAAAATTCTTCAACACCTAATGCAAAGAAACCCGGTGGGAAGTTTCGTGATTGTTGTGTGAGTTGCCGGTCTGGCGTCGGCAACCTGTAGACCACCGACCGATAATTCCTGAATAACTGAACAAACAAATTGGGGCAGGATAAGGCCTTGGCAATGGGCGGTAGTATGGAGTGAGCCAACGATTCGTTTTTTCAAGGTCGACCTGTGCTTTGCAAAGTTCTTCTTGGAGTTAAGTCAACAAGATCTCAGTTGCACGAGTTTGGTGTGCCCGCGGATCTTCTGCGTGTACCAATCCGGGACATTAATGAAAGCCATTGGGTTCGTCAGGTTATCACATGTTGACGCCGCGTGAGTAAATGAGAATGGTCGTCAGGAAGGCGTCGTCAACGATGGCTGGTCACTGGCAAGTGGGCTGCCCGATAGGGGAAGGGTCATCCTGAATGATGCTTGGGATGAGAATTTCAGTGAAGGTTATGAGGTTAATGAAAAATTCTGTCACCACACGTTTCTCCTTCCGCAGGCGTTTACTGGGGCTCTGAGAACAGGACTTCTCGGTAAAGGTGGTGCGATGTTGAGCAATAGAAAACCTCGTAACTAGGATAACATACGTCACAAGTACAAACCAAAGAATACAGTTTGCGAATTATCGGAAGTTGGCATGTTTCGTGGTTAAAAGCCAACAAAACGACATATCCGTGAATATTTATTCATATTTCAGTGGTATGGCTCAAAGATTTGAAATTCGTTAATTATTTGACAGAAGTAACCACGAACCCTGAATTGTTTATTTCAGCCGACCGGTAACTTCTTTGTCGCTGAGGCTAAAACCGTTGATGATTGTCGTCAGGACGGAATGGCTGCTTTTGATCGTTACTTGACTCTTAACAGTCCTGTGTATACAAGTGACCATGCATCACATATAGAGTTGACGATATATGTGCTCATACCTACTGTACTGATTGATTTCAGCCACAGCTGACCTTTCGCGTTTCATCTCATTCTAGGTAAGGGATTATTTACACGGCTTCAAAGAGCCATTCGATGATAGATAAATAGCTAACTTCAACAAATTGTGAAATTGTTTGAGGGAATACATTGAGAACCATATCGTTCTGTACGTGTTTGATTCAAGCACAAACTGAAACAATGGACGCCCAAAGCATGACAACGTGAGTATGGACAATACTGAGGTTATGTGATATATGGCGCACCGCTGCATCAAATACGATCGGCGCAAAGGCGAAAGGGGCGGACTGCAGCTTGTCTAGTGAGTTGGGTCAACACCTCCAAGGAAAATTCTTGGTGAAGTTGGATCAAAGGCAAGACGCCTCCTGCAGATCGATCGGAATTTTGGAGGAAAGTTCGTACCTTCATTACGTGTACTTCATAACCTCTCAACTTGCAATTCTGCCGACCGTCATGGCATTGTGCACCTAAACTCGTCGTCGATCATACACATAATTGCATCTGACCATAGGCCGTGGCCTCATGAATGCAAAATACGCAAAGTCCGACTTTTGTTCTTAAGTGAGAAGGCAATCCACTGCTCTGTCAGGTTAGTACATATGACAAGTTAGACCTCGAACTGTAATCATGAAGGGTGCATTTCGCCATGCTTAATCATTTCATCCACTGTGAGGCTTACAAGATTTTATTTCTGGTGGATTCAACTGAAGTGAACTCAGGGGCTTCCGCTTGACGATACTGTCAAACCAGCTTATATGTGATTAAACCTAACAATGGAGCAAACTTATATTGCACGCTACTGGCCGCCAAGTGACGACAGCACGCGGATTCGTATGGGCGACAGGCGAAATGGTAAAATAATAACCCCACTAACTTTTCATGACGTTAGTAAGCGTTATGTAATTTTACATTCAAAAGTACACAGTTTTCCCACCATAGTTAATGACGTTTGTTTAGGTGCAGCCGCAATTCAATATTTTCCAGTGGCTGCGTTATTGCGCCCCCAGAGGTTGGTATGGAGGCGGCTAACCATTTTATTTATACATGGGACTACAGATGCGGCTGACATGTTTCGTGCATTGCGGTGCGCAACTCGATTTTTAAGATGAACAGTAATTTACACATATTAGAGTTATGCATGCGAAGACGTGCATTTTAAGGGCAGTGGTTTGAGTTTCTCACACGATAAGTAACCAATTTCAGGTTGGTCTGTTCGAATTAGCAAGCAAATCCTTGGGAAGAATTCTTCAACTGAGCTATGGGCTACTTTTGTCTCATCTCAATTATTTGCGGAGATATACTATTTCTAACCCACCACTGTAACTTTGTCTTATGGTTAGATTTTCGTTTAATTCTCTTCTTTTCCGAAATTCACTGGACGTTATCCAACAAATTCGACCTCTTGTGAGTTAACTTCGACTGCTCTGATGAACAAATAGAGTGGTGAAATACATGGACACGGCCAATGGACAATATTATAAAAAGACAGTTTAAGTGGCTGCCTACGTTCAGTGTTTTACGGCTGTGACGCGCTTGATAGGAAGTCGGTGACCTCGCTTCCCCCTTCACTTATTCCCTTCTCATTCATCCTTCGTATTTCTACATTCCAAACCTCCTCGGTAGTGATTGCAAACTTACTTTGCAGGAACTGGCACGACCACTAGAATTACGCGCACAAAAGTCATTCATCCACGTGCGCTAATCTCGATGTATTACTGGAGCTTGGTATCTTTCAATGATCGAAGCCTGTTCTTCCGCAGTTCGTTTCTCCTAATTCACATTGTTGGACCTCTGTTTCTGTATACCTCAGTATCATTTGCTATTTATCACTCTGATGTTTTGTGGATTTTTGTGGATGTTTGCTTCCACGTGGATCATTGGTGTGGGAGCTTGCAAATTTGGTGGATTCGCTATCAAAATTGGTTGTTATTTTCTTTCATTTAGTTTGCTTTAGCTCAGGGCGAGTCCCTTATCAATAGCAAGCTGGACTTCACGACCGTTTTGAGTTCTGGATTTCAATGGATTACTCGGCGGTCTCGGAATCTATGGACGCTAGCTGCATTACGGAAGCGATTATTCTAGATCCAGTCCATCGACAGACGTTACGGGTGGACTAAGCGTAGCTTGAATGATCACTAGAAGTCCGGGGCTGACAGTCAATGTTGCAGACGTGTACTTGTCAACGAAACTGACCGAATACCGGTATGGCGGCAATCCCCTCCATATTCGCCCATCATCTCGTCTGAGTTTACGGAGCCACCTCGGACTACTGAATAACTAAAGGGCGTTTCAAACGTCACGACCCGAATCGACTCAGATGCCGCACACTCCACTGATACGGTGTGCAAGTGTCGCCACCGTGCAACTGTGTGGACAGCACCATCGGGTCGCGGACAAGTAGCTCGGTTTTACTTTTAGAGATGCGGTTCTTCTAGGTGCGTCTTTTCCAAGACGCCTGTGTCTTCATTATTTGGGCTCGTAACTCGTGATCCACAAAAGAGCGAGCCGACCCACTGTTACCTGAATAGTAGATGTCTTTACAGTCGTCAACACTGCCTCCACTGGTATGGCTTCCAGCTGTAAGCACAACACTGCCGCCCGGCGAAGGCCGAGAGAGGTAAACTGCTTCACACGTGTTGATATTCAGACCAAATTTTGACGCAGTGGTCGAAATGGCCGTGACCAGCAGCTGAAGTTCCCCACTGCCGTGCGCAGCTGGTGCATTATAGCTTGAAAACAATAGCATTCTCATGGTCGACTGATGTAACCAACTTGGGATGCCAAAACATCTAACATTCCGCAACTGGTCAATCCAGTGGCCTTCAACTTCTAAACCTCTCTCAGTGTTTTGAAGTGCGTCTGTTGACACTGCGGTTGAATACGAACTAAATGAGATTGGGGCTATGACATCACCCTGCTTCGCACCGTCGACAGTGTCTAACTCATCAGAGGTCAGCCCACACGATTTTACATTCGCGTTCATCGTTATACGCAACATTCTAATCAAATTAACGAACTCTCCTTCACGTCCATATCTACCAAGCACCTTCCAAAATTCCTCCCTGCATGCCCAGTCCGATGCACGGAGAAGGAATACAGATGCTGGTTGTGTTCACGGCAATTCTGTTGAATTTATTCAGCAGCTACCACCTCGTTGATCTCAATTCCACCCATCACAGCCCAAGTTCACCCCTTGGGAACATTGGTTTCCCAAACTCCCGTCCCGATTTAGTTCACCAATATTTTTTTAACAACCATTTAGCTCACCCCAGTAGACTCATTCCCTCATGACTGCCTGTGGCTTGTGCTCTGCTGTTACTCTTAAACAAAGGTACGGCCAGCGAATCCTTGAATTCATGAGGGATTACTTCTTGGTACAAAACGGAGTGAACCAACTGGGGTAAATCACGTTTTAAAATTGATTCACCACCTTCAGACGCTCCCTTGGCAATACACCCTCACTTTCAGCACAAAGGTTGAGAATGTACTTGAGTGGTGAAGTGGCACACGACCGTGCCGACTGTGAAGGCCACTTCAAACAGTAATGAGTTAGGCCATTGCGAAGGCAAATAAAATGGTATTTTCGGGGGGTTGGGTTCTTCCCCGACACCAGTAGCTCATTTTTAGGGCCTACCGTGATCTCATATAGGGCGGCGCTGCCAACACCGCAATTGCCCGGCTTCATGGTGCACCTTCTGTTGCGACACATCGGTCGTGTGGTGCCGAATTGATCCAACGCCGTGTGCACATTCTGTGTCCCTACGGGTGTCGTCCTGCCTCCACGGACATGGCCCAGACAGACAGGTTGATCTATTGGTGGAGAAGTACGATTTTTTAGCAGACCCTATTGAATCGTTCAGCCAACGATTCAGGTTCACAACGAGTTACGTGTAATCTGTCGATCCAAAAATGCCTTTCTAAACATCCAGTGGCAGAGGGATAATCTACCTCCGAGGCGGTTAATGAGAAGGCATTTTCCGATTGACAGACTACGCGTAACTCGTTGTGAACCTCAGTCGTTAGCGAGCGATTCATTAGTATTCGAATGTGAAAAAGCTTCAGAATTTGAACAAGGAATGTGCCCGTACAACAAATTTGACAACTAGACACCGCTCAATAACGGGGTACGATAAAAGGTGTTCAGCCCACTCAAACAGTTGGTCATTGGTTAGGTCGGAGCAAAATGATTGTTTACACTTCGAAAATATGTCAGAATTAAAAGCTACTCAAGGAAGAATATGAAAGAAGAATTCTTATTTTGACAGTTAGAAATGTACCGAGCCCAGACTGAATAAGAGTAAGGGAAACGGTCACAGTAGCTGGTGTGAGAACAAAAATGGTTGATACGGTTTATTCTTAGGGAAACTAATGAAACATAGAGCCACCCTTCGGCACCAATCAAACTAAGCACAGCAATCTCAAAAATAGTACAACAAAGTCAACAGACCGCACTCGGAAGTTCTGACTGAAAAGCTTGATATCTGAGACACCATTATACGCGATATTCTAGAATCTGTAGCAGGCGTAATTGACACGGAAGTATGACTCTCTTGATAGTGAGAGGCTGACCAAGCCAGGTAGTAGTAAGCTGACGACTCATTTTGATCACTGCTACATGCAACAGATGCACTGTGAGCTACATCACACTTCTGCTAATTGGCGCAGGTTCTTCCACGATGATTGTAGTGAACCCTTGGGCGTTCAGAGTGCTGTTCAGTTGGGAGTAGGTTTTCTAACTCCATCCTCTCGTACGCAGAAGATAGCGGCGTTGCAATTATGAATACAGCTATCCTGTATATTTAACCTTCTTTTGCTACGCCCAGATACTAGCTTACAGTCAATAGTACCAAATGCAAATTCATGAGTGCAACTGGTTCTCGTCTGGCTGCTTCGTCTTGACATATATGACCGAACTCATAATCAGCACAGCTTTCTGATCCAAAAGACCACATCACCCTGACCGTGACGCCAATGTGTTATACACGCTTACCGGAATACAACCGCGATCTTATTTTTGACAGACACCTCAGTACAACTGCATGAAGCCCATTTGTTGATGGCATCGGTCTGCTACGTCCGCAAGAGTAATGTTGGGCAGTAGATAGCGGTCGGTTCTGACAAGTGGTGGGTGGCAGGCTTACGAATGAAGGTCCACAAATAAATAGGCAGGAGGATGTCAGATACTTGTACTGCAATTATCACCACAACCAGGCGTTCCGTCAAACTTAACCTCGCCTCTGTTATCGCTGCCTTTGATGTGCAGAGTGAGAAAATGAGTACAAAATTAGTTTTCCAACAGCAGTGGAAGATAAACAGACAATACAAAAAGAAGTTATCAAACATTATCGGACAGTTCACGCTATAAGGTCGAAACACATCGATTCGCCCGTAAAAAGGAAAATCCTTACCCACAAAAGAAACTAACGAACTTAAGACCTTCAAATCAAAGCACAGAAAAAACGTCGGCGATTGAAATAGACAACGGATTTGAATACATGAAACATAGAACGCATCTGCGTCATATGAACAAGGAAAAGCTTGCACTCGGTAACTGGCAGAGAGGCATGATGGACCCTTATATAAAAGCTATCACTCTCAAAGATGAAACAACTGTTGGTGACCCCGTCGAAGCACGTGAACTTTTCAACTCACATTTTGCTGCTTCGTCTGGCGTGGAAGACACTGTGTTAGCTGCTAATAATCAGTCAAAAGCAAGCAAAGTTTTGGGTAATGTTCTGTTCAATGTTAGAAGTACCCCCTTACGATTAGCTGCTACTGAACCTGCAATTCATTTTGGTCTTGGTGGTATTCTACCAGTAGCTATCAAACAAAGAGGTCGGGGTACACCCGCTTTTTACTCAGGTTGTTCAAGCTGTCGCTTTTATCCGGCAACCCTCAAGGAAAATTTTCAGCCACTATGCCTTGCTACAAAAGTGGCCCGAGGCAGAACGTTAGTAACTATCGTCCCATAAACCAAACATCACTGCCTTCTATAAGGTTCGGAAACAAAATAAAACTACACACTATCAAGTTCTTGAGGCCACAAGACCTTATAAGCCTTTCGCAGCGCGATTTCCTTATTGGGCGCTCTTGCGCGACGGTTGGAATTCTGGAACAATATATCGATATCGGCGGACGCAGAAAATGAAGTGATAATCATATAGTTAGACATGCAAAGGGATTCCGATCGTGTGCTTCATAAGCGCCTCCTGAACACAACAGCATCCTTTAGCACACAAGAACGTATGTATGACTGGCTATCGCCATATCTTGAAGATTGCATGCAAGCAGACAAAATAAGGGAGCACTGCTCAACACCACTGCCAGCGACTAGCGAGGTAATTTAGGGAAGCGTTCTAGGACCGTTGCCTTTCCTCATGTATGCAGACGACATGCGATTTTATTGAACATGGCAAGTCTGTTCCGTCTGCTGACGATATCAAAATCGCGTGAACTTTCCGCCGGCTCAACAACCTCGTCTTTTGTTTACAGCATATACGACAGGACATAACATCCTTGGAGCTGTACTGCAAACATGGCTGATGACGTTCTCGGCGAACAAATCGAACACTGTTGCTTATGGTCGTCAAATACCCAATAGTTCTATTTCACTGAATGGCCGTAATGTTAACATTGCCAATTCTGTTGGAGATCTAAGAATACGGAATTCAACCTCTCTTGATTTCTGCGAATAAATGTGCATTCCATGTGGCAAAAACCAAAGGACAATGGACTATATCAAAAAGGGACATTCAGTCTACCGGCTGCGAGATGATTCTTTACAAAACATGTGTCCTACTTCAGGTTGAGTATTACATCTTCATTTACTGGCATCTACCCAAATCTGATAGGCTTGTGTTAGAAAGCTTCAAACGATTAACTACCAAAAGATTCTTAGGATATTCATCCCCATTTACCTATTGAGAAGGCTGTCAAAAACTTGGCATTTCTCCGCCCTAGTTATGAAGACTTGTAATTTTGTATACACTGATATATTCGAACGCCCTCACTACAGCGTTTGTCGTGCATCCGCAACACAACTCCTATATAGTCTAAGAAATAACGGTTCTATTTTTCTAGCCCTGTTAGCTTGATAAAAAATAGGTGCGGACTTCTTCGTTGTAATATATTCCTACAATTTTAGTAATGTCTGAAATGAAATTAGAGCCAATATCGAACTTCAGCCCTTCAAAAAGGGCTCAGCCAGCAATCTTACGCTATCGGACACAATGTATATCTTCAAGTTCTGAGCATCTTTTGGTGACATTTGTTAACGCATCCCGAGAAGCTCTAGCCCTCAGTAGCAAATAGCGTATAAATCCGTCACCGTTATCAGGCTTCCTTCGAAAACAGCTTGCATGAAACGGTTTGTTTCATCCCCACCATTTACCCATACACAATCTAGTACTTGATCTGTTGCCTAATACAGAAAATGCTGGAGGATCAGCATCATTTTATCCATGTGCGATAGTGTGAACGTACTACCCAGATAGCTGAAAAGTGTAAAATTGAGGCTTATGAGTAAATCCAGTAGAACCAACTTACATAGAATTATATTCAGGACACGCACACAATAAAGACGGGCTTATAATACACATATACTTTGTATATATATGTACCCGTTTAAAATAATCTATTCATCCCGGTACATCATCAGGCCGTAATTGATGGTAACCGGTATCAACCGATCACTGGCCATCACACAAAGGTTGTTCACGCAAGGCCTTGCGGAAAACACAATGTACCCATCTCATATGCCCCGCAAGGTCATATTAAAACCTCGATTCATAACTCGTGCTACAACCCACCTTGCGAACCACCTGGCAAATTTTGTGTTGCAAGATATGGATTTCAGTTTAACCCTCAGCCCCATAGAAAAAACTAAGAACGAAACTCCGTACGGAGTTTCATTATCACGTACTATTCATTCTAGAGTCAGCTGTCGGTTACCCCCGCGTCGTGAGGCACCATAACAACTAATTGACGATGTTATATATTTTATTAACCCCCACAAAAACATTAATATCGCACAGTTTATCAATAACTTACACACACATTGTCCGCCATGTTACATGTGATCACCACACGTTTATCCAACCAACCAGTGAAACTGAATCTTTCTTCTTACTCTCACAAACATCCGTTATGTAAGGAAAGCATATGCGATGATTGGACTATTGAAGCCCCGTACTGACCAAACGATTTGCGGAATTTTCAACTTATGGACGATTTCGGACAATCCTTGAAGTCGTGCGCTGGATTCCGTCCAATTGTTAGCGCAATTTTGGCGTTTCCAATTCCCCCGTCGGAGTTGATTCAGTCCTACATTTTTCCCACACACTATATCAGTTAATGACAAAGTTCCTTGACGACTCACTTAGCCGTGTTTTCTGGCATCATCTTTGGCAGTTGGAAACATCAGCTCATATATAAATTTGAAAGAAGCGAACAGATGCATCATCACATCTTATGCACTGAACGTGTGAAACACACCAACCATCGTCTTTCCTGGTTCGTGAATCAAAACTTGGCAAAATGTAAGTCTTTTCTCCCGGGTCACGCCTCTCCTGCTGACGGATTTCACTCTAGTCATACTACATAATTGTTTTGTTCTGCCTGTAATTTCCAGCCGTGGTCGCACTCAACCGAGCGTGTTTCTAATACGTGCGTTGAGAAATATACATTATTATTACTATAAACATTCTTCAAAATGAGGCGACCCCGGCAATTACACGGTTCACAGGACTCGGCTTGAAGGTGGTCCCAAGGGGAAGACGGTCAGTTCGGCGCAAACCCCCGTTTTCTAAATATTTCTGGAAATTTTAAAATGTGCACTGCAGGCAAAGTACCCACAGTGTATCGGTTGTAAATAAACGGCGTTGATGGAGAAATTGGATTACGTCGAATAAGTGCCAAAAGTGCTGGTTTGGCGGCGAAAAATACTCCCACCATTTTCGTGAAAACAACCCGTTATTGGCGTTGGCTCCATTGCTAAAGTCTTACAAATGCACTCGTTGCAATTTTTGAGGTGAGATACTTTATTCCATGGTCCGAGAGTTCTCCATTTTGCGGCGTTTTGAAGATACGGTCGGAATGGCATTACTCGACCATACAAGCCGACACTGCACTCCAACACGAACACTAACATACTTGATAGTGAAACATGTGTGACAACGTTTCCAGCTTCCTTGTCCATGCGATATTTGTATTATTTCTTCTTGTTTGCAAGATTCCAGGTGGATACTGGTCGATGAAACGTTGCTCTTAGAAATGGTTGAGAGGGACGCTATCATGTGGTTGCTTCCATCTTCAGCGTGTATGGAACAGCCCAAAGAAATGATATTACGTCCCACTATATCACCGAGAATTTACAGAAGTAAGTTTTCTTCACTCTGCTTCATTGTTTTCAACTAGACTGAAGTCGAGTGACGCTTATGCGAAACAGTATACGGAAACAGATGCACTCAAGCTGCCTGGCGATTACTGGGAGGTATACCTCCCAGCAGTCGCAACATGGTGTTTAGAACGCCAAATGTCTATCGTGACGCACAAAAAATACACCAATCAACGGAATGAAAGATGACGATTTCCATATACCCCAAACGCTTCAACTATAGGTTATTCATCACTTCCCGTATTTGTTCGTTCTCCAAACTGTTCGTGATAAAAGTCATTTGGAAGGGCAGCGGCTAATGTGGATGCATTCTGCATTCTCAGACGCTGTTCACACTTTAGGCCAGTCGGGTAGTGCAACTACTAATGTAAACCCATATTGTGTTCTCAGGCGTTGTTCATAGCTCAACTGAACGAGGTTGAAGCATCTATTTGTGTGAATGCATATTGCATACCTAGACGTTCTTTATGGGCCGGATCAGCAAGATTGTGCTCGCCATTTCATTTGTTGGGTAGATGAGATTCAGCAATGTCTGACATGAACCCAAGTGTGTTGTGGTATATACAACGCTTTTGTATGATACAATATGGGGAACAGTTTGACGAGTTGTTTCGCGGGATTTCTCTTCCTGGGTATGAAACGGTACTTGACAAACAGCCAGGTTCTTATATTTGCGATAGGCTGAAAGCGAAATATGTGTACTATAACCTGCTTACTCGGACACACCTGTAATACTTTTTGTTAATACAAGCCATTTCGACCGCTTCTTCAAAACGCCGCAAAATGGAGAACTCTCGGACCATGGAATAAAGTATCTCACCTCAAAAATTGCAACGAGTGCATTTGTAAGACTTTAGCAATGGAGCCAACGCCAATAACGGGTTGTTTTCACGAAAATGGTGGGAGTATTTTTCGCCGCCAAACCAGCACTTTTGGCACTTATTCGACGTAATCCAATTTCTCCATCAACGCCGTTTATTTACAACCGATACACTTTGGGTACTTTGCCTGCAGTGCACATTTTAAAATTTCCAGAAATATTTAGAAAACGGGGGTTTGCGCCGAACTGACCGTCTTCCCCTTGGGACCACCTTCAAGCCGAGTCCTGTGAACCGTGTAATTGCCGGGGTCGCCTCATTTTGAAGAATGTTTATAGTAATAATAATGTATATTTCTCAACGCACATATTAAAAACACACTCAGGTTAGTGCATTCACAGCAACCCAGTTGTACATAACCCCCTCTGAGTCTTGCAAGTTAATCAGACACACTGGTTCAAGGGTCACGGTAAGAAACTTATTGCTCTCATTTGGCCTGCTTCAACGGAAGTGAATTCCTTCTGCTCTGTATGACATATCGAGGGACTTCTGTGGTCCAGTTGTTCTCTCTTTTCGTACCTGTTAGCAGTCGAGTCCAGTATTTGTGGCGTAAATTTACTGTTTATTGTGGCTGCAAGAGTTGAGGTATACAGCTGCCTGTTTTGGATGCTTCACTGTTTACCAAACAGTACTGTAGTGTTGCGGATCAAATCCTGTTTCGAAATCTGTGGTCATCATTTGTCAGCCCGTTGCCCAAAGACGGTCCGGTTGTAACAGGTGATGCAAATTCAACAAAATACTCTCGTGCAACAACAGCGACGCTCTGAAAAGGCTCAATTTTACTGTTGGGGTGAGGTTTCAACTGTTCGGGATCTTTCAGCGCGCATCGCAAGTTTCTCAAGGCTTGGTAGTAGTCTTTGCACCAAGCTGGTTATTGGAAGATGTAACTCGAATTATTTCACGCGACCACACATGCTACCGAATTCTGCGCATACCAACACATTGACATGAATCATAATCTCAAAAACTACTATGGCGACAGATGTCCTTTTGGCAGCTTGCAACTGCTCATTAACACTGGGTATTCGAGTTTACCCGGATATACCCTAAGAGAAAAGACAAAAATGCTGGACAGTTAGCAGGGCATCGGGTTAGCATTGAAGCGTATGTATGTCGCGTCACACCTCTTCCGACCCACATATAGATACATAACCTAATGTAATCGTGCACATTCCTATAAGTGCCACTTCTGCGTACAAACCACGTGTACGCACTTATTCTCATCTCAGCATGCCAAGTTGACGCTGAGTGCATGCGCACTCACACAAAATGGCACTTTCTTGCTGAGACGGAGTGTAACTCTTTTTACCTGGAAAAATACCTCGTGTTGCTCAGGCCTGTGTACTTCCTGGTTCTGCTTAAATAATAAACGCCAGTATCATCTGCTAAACTGTGGAGGAGAGCGTTACAGTAGCCACCGAAACCTATAAAGAAAACCTAATCTGCAAGGTAAACGTCCCCCTTGAATGTCCACTTTAAAACTGTTTCTTATGTAACCACATAAATGGACACCGGTTGACCATAGCGGATAGAAGAACAGTGAATAACTCACAAGGTGTAAAAAACGACGGGGTCGCACGCGATCAACTCGGAGCTTTTCAGCCATCTCATCACAAGCTTTTTATTTTACTTCTTTTCACAGCCTTTTTTGAATGGGCGCTTAAGAGGACTGCTGCCCTATTAACCGATACAACCCCGGAGAGGACCAGATCGATGGACTTGGTTGCCGGATCTAGTTTCATAGTCCTTCAACATAAGGTTAGTTGGCGTTAACACCCCGTACTCCTCGCAGAAGCCGCAACTGACTGGACTTGAAGAGCATGCTGCATCCGCAGTTACAGGTTTTCTACGCTGGTTCGCTTT
Source organism: Paragonimus heterotremus (assembly GCA_013368495.1). NCBI lineage: Eukaryota > Metazoa > Platyhelminthes > Trematoda > Plagiorchiida > Troglotrematidae > Paragonimus > Paragonimus heterotremus. The sequence goes on along the minus strand of LUCH01005362.1, from coordinate 28,079 downwards.
CCATGGTGTGTATTCCGCCGGTTGAATAAAAAGCGGTGCTCTGCCCGTTGATATACTCACAGCTTATACAGAAAATATGTTAAAGGACGTCAACTGGTCGTAGTAGTCTATACTGAGGCCACTCTACCTGAAATGAAACCACTGGCACTGCATGTTGTTTTGTACCGATACTGTTCACAGGTGACAGCCGCAAATGATCATCCCCCTGGTGAATATCTACAAAATCCCAGCAGCTCTGGATCATTAGGATATATCTGATCCAAACCTAGAGTTACTTGCACAGAACTTTCTGGTCTCCGCCTCGAGAAAATGGTGCACGAAATCAGCGCGACAAGTGTTACGTTTCACCACCAGGGTTCTGCCAGCCTTTGTACAAATTTTGCAGACTACATGACAATTACTTTAACTTGTGATGGGTTTGCGAAGACTTCAATGTCACGGGGAAACAGTTGTCTGGTCTGTCGAGTCTGTCCAATCTAATTGGATTCCAGGGTAGATGTGGTGCGCAGCCCTGATTGATGTATCCCTTCATTTTCACTCACCAAACATATTCAAAACAGGGTTCCCATTAACGCAATCATTGGATGATGCGAAAACTCTAGGAGATGCTAGTGTACGATGATCTTTAGGCTCCACATCGTGCAGCCGGTAATGTGAGCGTGGACCGGGCCTGAGAATAATGCTTGGAACCAAATAAAACCGCACATAAAGGTGGGCCGGACGTTCAACTACCAAGAAAGCTAACTAACATTAGGGCTGCAGCGCTTGGAAAACCGATAAGCTCTACACAAGGAAACCGAAACGAGGATGCATCCGGTATGCTCATAAGTTCTCTAATGCACCCACCTCTCAATAGCTCTGTAAAAAAAGATGCTGTACTCTTAATGGTGGTGCTACACGAAGCAAGATGTGCCGCACTACGGCCAACTTAGAAGGACAACATAATATAGTTCAGCGGCACATGTTTGCCATGAAACGAGGTTGAACATGGTAATAGCCTGGTCGTTAAAGCTTCCAGTCAATCACGAGGACCCTCAACAGTGCAGATCCTCCGACGAAGAACCATTAATAAGTTTTCTACGTCAATACTGCAGCAAACAGCCCAACTACGGGGTACTGTGGCCTGGGCCACTGTTTATTTCAACAGTGAAGTGGAATATCCTGGACGGAAACGTCTATAAGAGGGTTGAAAACTAATGAAAGAAAGCTACGCGGCAGTTGATGCCGAGCGCACACGCTTGGATAGTGGACTGTAACAGAGGCGCTGATAGTTCGAACCAGGCCACTTCTGGTGAAATTAAATAGCCGGAAGATTCGAGATCTGTTGCATGGTGAATCCTACACAGTGACTCAGAAAATGCTTTAAGTAAGTTTCACAGGGAGCACGGTGGCAAACCGTACATCCGATCGACATGTGACACCGCCACTCCCACCAGTGATCAGCAGTGCTGTGCCGGAAAGAGCCGCCGTCAGAAAGCAGGAGGACGATGAAATACCATCTGAAGGCTAATTACCGAGAGGGAAAGCCAGTTCTTATAGGTCTGTTGCTGACTTCCACAACCAGAAGTAAACCTCTCAGGAGATATCCGGGGTAGTGAACTCCTTGACCGTTCTAAGGTCAATTCGCCAAAGTTGAAAGGCACGCGAACAGATGTAAGCAGTCCGATAAAAGAAAACAGATAACCTACACATGCCCGTGCCCTTTGCATTCAACTGCTAACCAAAACGTGGCAAAGAGGGGAACTGAATGGGGAGATAGAGTCCGTGAACTTCAGTGGTATTGTGGGCATCGTATCAGTGCAGATAGAGGTGACTGTCTACCACTGATAGGAAGTTCTATAGGGCAGTCACATGTCGAACTTTGTCGCGGTTACTTGTGTATCAAAACTAACGTTGACCATCCTCCTCGTAACGTTCCTTCGGAGTAACCAGAGCATGCCAGTGCCCACGAGCGGCACCACAAAGAGAGGAAAGGTGGCTGAAATCGATCCGGAATACAGGCCACTCAGGTTATCGGCTACCCTTACTGGAAGGCCACAACGAATTGAACATAAACCTACCACTGGGAAAAGCTAATGGGAAGTGCCCCGATCGCAAGCTACGTGACCACAAGAATATTGCCCTAACGCGACACTGTTGCAAAAATTTCGCCAAGTTAAGATTTACTTGACAATGGGCCCGATGGTAACTCAAACCTGTAACGGTTTTGCGGACGTACTGCAGGCAGAATTGTTTGGAAAGATTGATTACACGGCCAATTATTCCCTTCTCAAATGTTCCCAGCCGGTTAAATTTTCGCACAAAACGCTGACCTCAGCATAAGCTGCTGATATCTGAAGCTGATAGGGTGACGTAGAACTCACTAGTTCCCACATAGAAAGATGTTCCATGTGCTGTCTACCTTAGCAGGATCAGGTTGTTACAGTAGAGAACGCCTCCCAAAAACACGTTGGAAAGAGATGTTGCAAGTCACTGTCTTGCCTTATGGTATTGAGTGTTCCAACGCTGGCATGTGCATGACAAAAGGAAGTTATAACTTGCTAAGAAAAATAGCTTAGGAGGAAACGCTTAAGACTGCAAGGCATGCTATTCCGGTACATGGGCCTAATTTAAGCTGTGCTTTTCAACATAATCCAAAACAATTTTGCGTTCGTGTCAAAGTGAGGTTCTTCTTCTCCACATAAGAGAAAGCTAACTGAACGAAAGATTCATAACAGAGGTGCATATGTTTCGAACTTAACCTGTTTGCGGCCCTCAGAATTACGTAACTGGGTCTCTTTATAACTCTGAGCTTCCGACCGGGGCAAAAGAAACTTTCCTCCGTATGGCTCAGCGAGCGATAACCACGTCAAACAACACAAAGTCTGCGAGATCAGACGGCGTTCATTCGGGACCTATGGATCATTAGGGAAACTTTTAGCATTTCTCCTTGCTAAAGTGTTCATTCTCGGGGCGCACACAGATTTAGACGTGTGGGGCTGAAGAGGAACTACCAGAATTCTTATACTCAAGCAAGGTCATCCTACGGCCGCTGGAAATCACTGTAGGGTGGGCTTGACCACCGTCGTCAGCAGACACCTGAGCATGTACTACCTGCGAGAACCTGCAGATTCTTTTGAGCGCAGGAATATTTTAGGGCTTCCTGGCGCGACTGTAGTATTGGCCGAATTTCATGTGGTATGTCTGCCGTTATATGCGTGATGTGTTGTCAAAGAGTAAATTCACTGCAGCTTGTTTGGTTTCGGCGACACAACAAGCCCCTTGAGTTCATCAGAAGTAAAAGATGCCATGGCGAAAACTCAGTTTCGGCTATTTATTATTAGTCCAGTTACGCCGCAGTTTATATAATCCTGGTTGTCAAACGATCAAATTCAGAACGATTAATCACATAATAACGTCACGCGGTTGTGAAGTAGAAGACAATTGGGTGACAAAATTGACCTCTGGGGTGCCAAATCGGTAACAGTAGTCATGGTAACCGTGGGACATGGACCAATCTCTTCTGGGCGCATAATTGTGGACCGCGATACCGGGTTCCAGTCGCTTCTGCGGTGACCATAACGCAAAATTTGACTTCTCCGGATTGGCGACTGGGCCAATGGTAAATAGGCCAGAAATATACCCCCAGTAAGACTTAATGCCTCGGTTCAAAGAGATGCGCCAGAATTGTATTCAAAGTTAACCCCATCTTGTCCTAAGCCAGCCATGTGAGGTGTTTCCCGCGCCTCCCTGAGAAAGGTGCCTGGCTAGATGACCGATGTAAACTGGTCCACAGGAACGTACGAAATAGTAAACATAAAATGAGGTCACATCCTTGAGCAACGTATGTTTGAATTGTACGTAGTCCATCGGTTTCAGGCTGAGTGACTTTCACAGTCCCGCAGCGCTGTAAGTCCTCTCAATTGCGTTATTTATCTTACGAGTCACTATTCCAGACAACGCTTTGACTTTATAGTCTGAATCCATGCAAACCAGCCCCTCTTCCGCAGACGGGAGGTTAACTTTCGGTTCTGTTAGTTCCATATGCCTATCCACGAAGTTTATAGGGTGGACGTTCTCTGTGAATATTTGCCGTAAAAACACCATCCATGCTTCAGTTACGTTATCACTGCATATTCTCATTGCCCTGTATGTTAAACTACGAACGCGGTTTCTCTTATGTTTAGAGGGTACGTAACCGAAAAGGTGAGTCACTGGCCGTTCCTAGCCCCATCCCGCAAATACCTCTCTAAACTGTACCGTGTGCACGACAGTTTGATGCCACATTCAGGAATGATATTCGTTCGTCTTTCTTGGCCTCATGCGAGCTGTGTTCAGTTCAGTAAGTATGTTATCTAGGTCCACAATTTAGTCAACTACACAGATAATATTGTTCACGTACCTCCTTTAGAAAGTGTTACCTTCAATCAGCCCACGAAGATATCTGCCAACGCTGAGCTTAACGGTGATCCTACCGCAATGCCGCCCTTCAGATTGTACCTTTTACTATTAATCTGAAGCTGTACATTCTGCATGTAATTCAGTATCAGCTGTTTGAGCGTGTCCTCGGGTAGGCTAACATTTAAGCTTTTGAAACGAATATACCCATGGTGGTGTCCAATATTTTCTACATGTGGTACACTCGTGAACAGAAAGCATACGCAGAAAACCTCGTTTTCCGCATTCAGCGACCGGATAGAATCGACAAACTCAAACGTATCTTTCAATGAATGCCCTGCGATGTACTTCCGCGCAGGTTTTAGCAATTCTGTTAGCCACTTTTCCATAGATTGGCATGCAGGGTTAGGCATGCCAGTAAGTGGGCGTAATGGTCATGCTTCCCTATGGACCTTCGGTAAACCACATAGCCGGGGTATTATGGTTCCAGATGTTTTAATTCGTTCAGATGGCTTGGAGCCTATCAAAACCCGTTGTCCCAGATTTCTTACAGTTCTGATAATAACCTTCTCATTCGCATCGGTCCTACCTCTTTCATTTAGTACGTTGCTGAATTTCGAAGAATTACTTAAGATATTAGTCATTCTCTGCAGGTAAATCGATCTGTCCATCAAAACGGTTCTTGCACTATTGTCAGGCTTTGACAGCAGAATATCATTATTTGCTCCCAAATCGTTCAGTTCTTAGACATGCCATTTCGCTAAAATGCTTCCTATTTGCGGTCTAGAGTTGAGGTACTTATTGGGCGTGTTTACTAAATTGATTCTGAAATGTTCTGCAATCAGACCTGATGACTGAACCAGTAATTCGACTTGACTGTACAAATCTTCAAACCGGACCTCCAACACAGGCTGATTCGTCTTTTCCCGCGGCAGTTAAACCTGTGAAAATCCCACGATAAATTTGCTTTTGTTTGTTATATTGCGTCCAGTTAACCACTACAAGGAATTATTTTTGCCGTGGTTCCCCCCATAGGATGTGTTTTCTTTCTTCAATAGCCATCACATTTGCTGACTAAAACTCTCCTCTTCTGTAGTGTCTCACACTCTTCCACTCTTTTATATGCCTGACCGTTTCAGTGAACTTAGGTTCAGCTGGCTGGTGACCAGTAGCGAAATATTTTTGGTGCTTTTTGCTGGAAAAGTTGACTTCACCGCAAATACACGTTCAAAGTGAGGGAGCACTTACACTGTAAGTTTCCGACAGAACCATGTGAGTTTCTGCCACTATCTCTGACTTTTCTGGCATCTTTTCGGAATTGAAATATAGTTCCAATAATCCACCCGTCTGAGTGAGCGCTACCAAGATTGTCGATTTTGAACCATTGAGTGAATTCTCCTAAATCGCCAAGACCGGTTAGAAAGTGCTTGAACGACGAGCTACCAAGGTAACTGTGTAAGTCATTTTTTCGGAAATGCTTAATCGTCTCCATCATTTTAGTGAATACTTCACATTCTTAGGGCGCCCAGAAGTGTCCATGTTACAGAACCAGTTTTATCTGAAGTTGTTACCTATCTTAGGACGAACGACCGCTTCCGCCGCAATGACGGAAAATCCTCTGCACAATGAATCGATTTGGGCGGGTTTTCATACGTCGAAGGTGCGGCCGTTGATAAACTGTGTGCCGCCTCTCTATGCTACCCCATCATAAAACCAATAGTCACGACAACGGACGGTCAGTCACACCGTGGCTCCCCTAGCTCTTTTAATCCCAGCAATTTACCTTTTTCTGTTCCCTAAAATTCTAAGAATCCTACTGAAAGTGATGCTATCTGTTCTACTTCTTACACTTTCGGCATAAGTTGGGCTCTCAAAGCAATGCGGAAATCTGACCGAGGGGCGGAGCGACTTGGGGGAATACAGAGGAGTTATGAAATGTGTGCTTCTCCATACATTTTTATTCTACCTTTCTTTAAGTTACAGATGAAACGAGAATAATCGTTGCCTGCAGCCGGTAGGTATAAACCGCTCAGAAAAAAGTTTTAGTTACAGTTGAGATTGTTGGGCATCTGCAAAAAAGCCGCACGAGAAGCTGTTCCAAAACCAGAGGAAATCCACGAGGTTGAAACATCCCATTTGCAAGCCCAGTAAGTTCGGGTGAGTGACGTCGTCAGGAAGCTGGCAGAATCGCTTAAGTCTACCTTTTTAGTTGTAGGTCTTCCCCAGGTTCGAGTCAGACCAGCCGAAGCATCACCAGAGCTCCTCCATGAGTTCCCCGGGTCTTATGAAAATAACGTGACAAATTGACTAAATGGTTTAAAAAGCTTCCATATTTGGTTCATTATTGCCACAGTTGACAGAAGAAGTCCATTTGAATCTGGCGTATTTTTACCGAGATTAAAGGTATGCTATTAAACCAAAGTGGTGTTCACCAGTCAGTTTAGCCGAGGAAATCAGCTCGTTCGATCTTCAACGCATAAACTGTCTGGTAGCCCTGAGTTAGTTAGTTCTGACCTAGATGGCCTTGAGTGTTAGGCCACCCAGTGCAACTTTGTTACATTGGACCACTTTAACTGGGCAGATCGGGGGTGTTAAATGGATCTACTAATTTTGTTGATCGAACGATTTCCGGGAGACTTGCGGTAAAAATGGGCTGACGTTACTGACAATATGGTGTATTTCAGCTGGGAGCCCACTTCCACCACGTTGCTAACCTTTGTCATGAAGAGAACATCTGTAACCAGTACTAAATTCGCCCATACGGTTGTGTCATCGGGTCTGAAGTGCACTACTTCCAGCATTTCAGACAGAAGCGAAGTCCAAATGCCTTGATGCCGTGCTAACGCGACGGCCGTTGGTCTGAACAATCGAGCAGTCCGTTGTTTCTTTTGCAGCGGTCACCCTAGCCCTATAAGTGGGATGTAGTTCGTCTCACAATTATTGAAACGACCTCGGAATACGCTTAAACTCGAAAGACGGGTGTTGATTTGTATGAATATCAGCCACATGATAATGTCACGTATCGTCCACGTTAAGCCTAATGTCCGGCATGATTGGCGTCCCCATACTAGGGTGCATGATGGGGAATCACCACGTGCTTACTAGACAAATAGAGAAGCGTGCAATAGGGTGCAATTTCTACTGGTCCAGAGGGTTTTGCTCAGGTTCTGTACCTGTTAGCTCAGCAGGCCAGGCGTGCTCCACGAGGACGTGCGACCGTAAATAATGTCTTAGAAATCACCATAATAAAGAAAACACTTGCCTTAAGCCGCATTTGCTGGACAAGTACTGTCGGCACTCTGCATGGTATTCATGAAGTGCCGTGTCCCCAAGTGGCAGTCCAGACTCAACTTCCGGATGGGCCAAAACCATCTTTGTAGAGTCGGTCTATGTTGCCGATAAGTTGCCGGTTACGCAGGTCAAGAAGACGTCCCAAGTTGAATTGCAACTGAGGGTACAACTAATAAAACATGACTCCGTAGGTATTCAACAAAACGAAATGAGAGTTTCTTAGATGAGGTGTAGCCTAGGCTCATTGGGTACTGAAACAAGGACTGTGAATAAGAAGGTAACCTTACGTTGTTAGAATAGTGCCCAGGTGGTGCTAATCCTGGACGTCTGGGCAACGCAACGTTTGTCGGTAGTCTGGATGTAAGATAGCCACGTCTGTAAACGACGAGTGTATATAAATTCTGGGCATACTGAGCAAATGATTCGGATCCAAGGGGGAAGACTGTCGTACTGGCGAGTTTAGTATTAATCAGATACTATGATACAAGAAAATATCAAAGAACCAATTGGAACAAAACCATAACAAAGGTCGATATTGAATCCGGTGAATGTATTAGTTCCGAGACTGACGTTTCACGTAAATGTGATCGAATGCAGCAGCCTCATAATGGCGGATCGATCGAGTGCGTAAGAAACCAGGGTACATGTAAACAAAGGTGCGGCAATGGGAAGTAAGGAAGAAAAACTACGCACGAACAAGTTTTCACAAGTAAACGATACCGAGATTTTATAGTCTAGTAAGGCTAACGTTCGTGGGAGGAATGATAGTTCGCGCGCGTGCTTCGTGCGGTCGTGTCTTCACAAGAAAGGCTCGCGATCGATATCAGGAAGATTTCGAATGTAAGAAGGAGGATCAACTAGAAGGTAATAAATGAAGACAGAGAACGAGTTCACCGGTTTTCCATCAAACACACAACAGTCGCCACTTAACGCAGGCAGCCAGTTAAAAAGGGATTGTAGTAGTAGATACAGTGACGAGGCGGTGATCTGCACAACTCTATGTTCAGACATGTGGATGATACGCCACCAGAGAGTCTTCAAAATCATTCAACGAGTCGGCCAAAGGAGGGAAGTCGCCGTTCTATGGCCGTCCATCTCGGGTCAAATAATTTATGTAACACACGGGCGGACCACGCGAAATAGAATGATAAAGACGGCAAAAAAGTTAAAATGCGTGCGCCATGGTTTCCTCGCTAAGTTCTACTGGTAGACATGAATCCCTTGTGTAATCTTTGAGGTAACCTCGGTTTTTAACTTACCGCAATTGTTCTAATTTTGTAGTGTGAGTAACTTCCTGAAATCGTTCAATTCTGTTGTAAATCTTTTGGTTCTAGTGTTGCAAGGACGCAAACAATAAACGTGCGTAACTTTGGTTGCACAAAGATTAATTGAAAAAGCCAACAAAATTGTGTAATTCTGTCAGTCCGCGAAATTTGTGATAAGATATAACAGGGTCTTAATGTCATGGTAGTAGAATATCCACTTCTGAAATTTTGGATCTTAATCAGCAAAACTAGTTGATTTTCTTTACAGCTATAAGACTGGAATCGAACCTTAATGACTGCGTTGTTTATAAAATTTCAAACGCAGTGTAACCGAGCGATTCTTCTCCAACTTACTTCTGTGTGCCCGGCTTACACACACCGGATAGTTTCTTAATTATATTTGGCACGAATCATCGTTCATCGCTGTGAAAAGTTTTACTTTGAACTTTTACTGAGTGCCCTCCAAACACTCCTGTACGACACTAGAAAAAACTTAATAGGCATGAACAAGACTGTCAAAGTACCTCAAATCGTCTGTCAGAAAAGCGTTCAAGGGACGGACGTGTTGCCCCGGGCCTGTCGATATCCATTAATTGATAACAGTTTCGAGTACAAGATATCCAGTTGTTAAACCCCATCCACACAATTATTTGCAAAACCACTTAAGAATACTGCACGTCTAAGTACTAGCAAAGTGACGTGCAAAATGTGCGACATCAAACAGTACCTTTTGATTGCACAATACAAAAACTCAGCCTTATCCGCGGTTTGAATGCATTCGAAGTGAACTGTCAGCTGATGGATTTCACAATGCTAGACGTACGTCTCTACGGGTTCACCGCAGAATCCAAAAGACAATCTTGCATGAGGCTTCCTTGCCCACCTTGGTTGATTATTACATGTAAATGAGTTAGCGGGGGAGTTGGATGAAAAATCATCCAGGCTTTGCGCGCTCAATCGTTTTGCTGGCGAAAGCGATGACGCTGTTAAAGGGACCACTGCCGTGCGATTTCTACAATGATGCAGCTTAGCTAGTGCATTATAATGGCGGCCGGGTTTGGCCGCATCATGACACTGGCGCTGCGGGCCCTCCAGCATGCAAGCTGGCAAGTTTTGCCCCGCCAACCAACTACCAAAACTGAGGACGACCTCTGAGAGTGAAAACGAGCACAACAGGGAGTCTTACTGTAAGTGTAGAGATGCTTCCCAAACACTGAAAAAAACGTGAATCCGAAAAAGCTACATGGAGTGATCAGGTCAACACTCGCAAATGCTCCGTGTTGTATCCGCAACAAAATCGTCGCCCCTCATGTTGTACATTCAACTGCACTACTTTGGATGATTACTTTGGAGCGGCTTACCCCGCACTCAACTATGGTCTAAAATATAATCCATGGGTTTGTCAGTTTAGGCTCTTCTGTACCAAGCTACAGGCAAACGTGGCCATACGATAAAGAATTTATCTAATGCGTAGGTCAGAATCCACGATCTCACGAAGATCACATCCGTAACTTGTCTGCAGCTCGAGTTTTTGCTCCATATACTCGCTGTGGATCCATATGTTTGAGTGGCAATGGCTAGGTAGTCTCTTGAATGCGTCCTTCTCTTTATTTGTCAATTGACACTCTCCAGTCGGTCGTTCTTGCGGTTACCGGGGTGGACAACATTATTTGGTGTATAAGTGGCCCATTTAGGCTTGATGTAAAGCTGACCACACGATAAATTTTTCAAATTTTCTATCGATTTGCTTTAAGATGTCCAAGCCACGTATTAGTCTACAGTACACAATGCACGATAATGCAACTTACTCTTGTTCTATTTCGGTCTCTCTCTTTGGTTGAACCAGTACCAAATGTGAAGGGAACTCATCTTCCAACGAACGTCGTAAACCACTGTCATCCACTTGCATGCCTTTGAATAACAGTATATGTCTGGAAGTAACACAATATAATATCACAGCCGAACACGCCACGGGTTGTCCTCATCCGAGCATCGATTGTGCCCATGACAAACTTATCTACGGGCGCGACCACATATTACCCCCAAACTATTTGAAAAATATTAAGTAATGAGGCATATTCCTCATTAAGAACGTACCCGTATATTATTAGTCGGCCATGTCCATAGACATCGGTAACTAAAAAACCCAAATGGTACCAGCGGATGTATGAGGATATGATGGTACTCGCTTGTTACATGTAGGGCACCCACGGTCACAACATGCGGAGAACGTTAACGGAAGTGAATTTGTCATTTGTGTTTAAAACAGGCATGCGCGTAACTTTTGTAAGATCGTGAGCCGTACACAGCACACCCATCGAGTAAACCTCTGGAAGCACTTTCGAAAAATCACTTGGCACCAGGTCATTCAGGTTATGCCAAAACCACCTGATATTGTAAGCTTCAACTTGCGTCGAATGTTTTTAACGTCAGTGGTTGTGATAAACTTCCTATAAACATTCCCGATATACCGCTTGATATCAGTATTTGGCGTATGTACTCAAACAGACTCCTAGAGTCGTTTATTTGGCTCGCGGTGAACCTTTAATTCGTGGGATGAGATTAATACACCGGATGATTTAGGGGATGGTTGCGTCCTAAGTCGAAGGAGCTTATAGCCAAATAGACTTTTCATCGGACATGAAATCGCGATCTGCAACAAATGTGGCAAGAACTAAATCACTGAAACTAATAAAGTTTAAATTATTAGACACATCGGACAACACTACAAGTACTTCTAAGCCTTCCATAATACATACACCGATAATCAATCTCAACGGTTCATATTGAATCATGCCGCCTTACCGTATCGCAGTTCCAAACCGTTTCTAACTTTCTGCCGGTACCCAAGAGCATTAATAATACTGACAGTCCTGGAAATTCGACAGTGCGATAATCACGATACTCAAAAATCGCCCTGAAAACTGCAATATAATCCGTATCCTAAAGACAAAATTATAACAGTGGTGGTATATATTTCTCAAGGCATTTGCGAGAAATACGATTGGATGTGCGCGATCATCCCAGATATTTACATTGTAGAGTTTTGTACACTACTTTATGTCTCACAATTCTCATTGTTATTCGCACTTCTCACTTCCCTCGACTTCACATATACAGCCGATATTTAAACCAACTTAATCGACCTAATCAATAATCAATAAATACAAAACACACTTCTCGGGTCACGAGCCTTGCGTTCCCTCTGCGTCCAGTGTCGC
>LUCH01005362.1:3317-15700 GCA_013368495.1 Paragonimus heterotremus | reverse complement strand
CACATCTGAATTTTGTATCGTGTTTACTGCAACATGCGGTACAGTTTAACAAATGTATATATAATAAGACAAATTAATTCTGTCGCCAGCTGTAATCGAAGTCAAAGGGAAAAGGATCACAGTTCACAAACGTTTGATGCATGCAACAGAAAAGGAGATAGTTCGCCCGTTCCACATATTCAGTCCAGAAGATGGAATATTGCAAAAATTTATCTTTGACAACGTCGGGTGGAAGGCGGTTTTTCAAATATTTCAAGGTCACGACGGTAAACACGCTCAACGTCTGGTCGAAAAGCAACAGGTGCGCACAGGTTGAATTTGAATTGTGTTTCGGGGCGTGCTGCTCTGTTGTCGACGCCCTTTTAATTTTCGTTTTGTGTAAGTCCTGTTAATAGTTTGCTTGCCGTTTAGCTCATTTTGGTTCTTGTTTCATTTTACAGCGTTTGTTGGAACCCCTACTTCTGAAAAGCACTGTCCTCGGTGTTTCCATGTAGCCCCACAGTTGGTCCGCAAGTGTAACCGACAATCAGAGAAGAAGCAGCCGGCTTGCACGTTACACGTGCGATTGCGCTCTTGGAGGGCCTCGCCGTTATTCGACGTAAATTTAGCAGAAAAAATGTTTGAATTATTCAGTTTGGGCGAGGGGGATGAGAAGTTCCGAAATATTTCGGAGAATGGAGCATACCCTAGTGCGGGATTTCCTCGATTTTTGGAATACTTCAAAAAGTTGAAATTCTCGCGAATCGCCTGGTTGACACCGGGTTTCAAGCGTCCAATCATCGCGAAAATGTTCCTCACATAACTGACTCTCGTGAGAGTAAGAAAAAACGCAAGCTCATGTGTTAAATGGGAAAATGTGGAGTGACCACATGTAGTATGAAGAATGATGTACATGCCACGTTTTCTTGGCAATACTTTTGCGCGATATTTTTTTTCAATAAAGTACATGATACTGGCAAATAATTGTTATAGCATTCCGCGGTAATTGGGCAACCAGCAGCCGCTTCTGGAATAATTATCGCGTCATAATCAAAACCCCGTACGAAGTTTTGACGTCAGTTTGTTTTACAGAGTTAACGTTTGGGCTAGAATGCATATTTCATAGCACACAAAGTTGGCTACTGATTAACGAGGAGGGTTGAGGCAGGGAGACAGCACGCAACATGAACCGAGGTTTCAGTGGGTTTACTATGGAATTTTGACACCAGTTTGTTTCATAGGGTCAACGTCTAGGCTAGAGTCTATACTTTACAGCACACAACAGTTACTAATGGTCAACGAGGAGGGTTTGAGGCAGGTGAGACAGCGCACGATGTGAAATGGGGTTTTAGTGAGATTATTTAGGTAAAACGGGGAGTATTTTTCCAGTTTTCCGTGGAGAGTTCTGTATGTCAGCCAGGCAAGCCGTCAATACCAGCCACTATCAATTATAGCCTGATGGCTTGCAAGTGTAGTGGATCTAAATGTTATCTACAATCCAAGTGTGGATACGAGGTCAAAAAGGTGATAAGAATGAAAACAACTGACTCACAGTAGTTCGCTCAGGTGCGTTGTTCACTGTTTCACCACACTGAATGGAGTATCCAATTGATTTGATCTGTCTTGTAGTTCATAAATAACCGTGAAGACCACAACTGCGATAATTTTGATGAGAGATAGATAGGGAAATTTGCCGCAACAGCCGGCTGATTCCATTAATTTCTAATTCTCCAAAAATCTGTTGTTTACTAGCGACACTGGACGCAGAGGGAACGCAAGGCTCGTGACCCGAGAAGTGTGTTTTGTATTTGTTGATTATTGATTAGGTCGATTAAGTTGGTTTAAACATCGGCTGTATATGTGAAGTTGAGGGAAGTAAGAAGTGTGAATAACAATGAGAATTGTGAGACATAAAGTAGTGTACAAAACGCTGTAGAACTCCCCTACCAGGACGTCAGTTAGGGTATGAAAACACTTGAAAAGAAGATGACTGACATTACTTTGAGTAGCTTACAAAACGGACAGGAGATTTGTGTAGTCTTCCGCAACGTGTCTGTGGTGGGGGGTATAAAGGAATTGCACATCCTCGACGGGAGTAGTGGAATCTGAAACTGTTTGTAGGGTTTGTGAAATGGATTAATTCGGAGGAGGTGGATAGGACGAAGAGGCAGTCACAGCGAGAGGACGATGGTGTACGTCTGAAGCGTCCTCATAGGCCACTTTTAAGTGGTCGACGCTTACAGAATTGCGAGTGCCGTTGCGGTTGATGATGATATAATTATCTTTGCGTCCAAGGGCTCTAAACGGGCCGTCATAGGGTAGCCGTAGGGACTTCTTTCGTGTATCAGCTCTGATACATACGAAGGGGCAAGTGCGCGAGTCTTCAAGTACATGAGTCTGCCTCGGAGTGGTCCTCGTCCTGGTTGGCTTTAACCTGTTCACGTGTAGTTTCAGAGGTGTGACGTATGACGTTGGGTCTATCTCGCCAGTGGTTCTAGCATCTGTAAACATTTCATCTGGCAAGCGTAAGGTGGTACCATAGACCAGTTCAGCCAGAGTGCAGCCGATGTCTTCTTTCACGGTATTGCGGATGCCAAACAAAATGAGTGGTAGGTTTTCTGACCAGTTTGAGCTAGATGTTGTAGCAAAGATAGCAGCTTTAAGTTGACGGTGGAAACGTCCCATTAGGCCGTTTGATGCTGGGTGGTAGACGGTTGTTCGGAATTGTTCACAGCCGTGTATTTGCTACGGATCACGAAACAGCGTAGACGTGAGCTGGGAACGTCGGTCAGCACTGATAGAGAGGCAGGTACGCCAAAGGAGGGTAACGGAGTCTCCACAAATGTCCGTGCGATGTTCTCGGCTGAAATATCGCGTATGGGCGTTGCTTGCAGCCATCGTGTGAAACAATCAGTGCACGTCCACAAATGCGTAAAGTTGTTCGAAGGTGGAGGTGGGCCTACTATGTCGATGTGAACGTGTCTGAAGCAGGCGTCAGGTACACTGAAAGTGCCAGGTGTGGTGATGGTGTGACGGTGTACCTAACTCCACTGACAGACTAAACAATGCCTGACCTATTCACGTATGTCGTTGCACATGTTTGGCTAGACAAAACGGTCGGTTATTAGCTTGAAGGTGGAACGGATGCTAGGATGGGAGATAGATTGGAAGTGGCTGAAAATATTTCGCTGGTAATTAGAGGGGGCATAAGGTCGAAATTTACCGGTCGAGATGTCACAGCGTATTTTGGAGTCGCAGTGCAGGAGTGGTAGCCGAACGAATTTCAGGGGCTGGTGAGAGCACAGTTAATTGAATTCTTCATCGTTTTGTAGTGCCGCCGCCATGGCATCTAAATTGATGGGAAATGTTGATAAGTGTCGAATGTGTGCTCGAGACAAAGCTCCTACGACCAGGTTGCTAGGACCATGTATGTGGCGGATGTCCATCATGAATTGGGAGAGAAAGTCGAAGTGACGGGTTTCTCTCGGAGAATATTTGTCTGGAGAAGTTTTGAAAGCGTGCGTTAATGGCTTGTGGTCCGTGAGGATGGTAAATTGACATCCTTCCAACACATGTCGGAAGTGCTTGACGGCAACGCACATAGCTAGCAATTCTCTGCTGAAAGTGCTGTACATCATTTGGACAGGTTGTAGCTTTCGAGAAAAAAAGGATAACTGTCAGATTTCATTGCCGATGGCCTGCTGCAAGACACCGCCGACAACATAGTGGGATGCGTCGGTCTTCACAACTGACCGCGCACGTTCATCAGAACTCGGATTGCCGAGGGATGTTGCGTTTGCCAGAGCCTACTTGATGGAACTGAAAGCGGCGGTGGTTTCTCGAATGAAAACGAACTTTTTAGGCTTATTTTGCAATAAATCAATCAATGGCTTCAGCAAGTCAGAATAATTGGGGATGAAGCGGCAATAATAATTGACAATCCCCAAAAATTGACGGAGGCTTTTCATAGATCGAGGCAATGAATAATCCAAAATGGTGTTGGCTTTCTCTGGTAGCGGTTTGATGTCGTCCTTATCGATGCGATGACGAATAAAGTCAATGGAAGAGGCACCGAAGACGCATTTGGTTGTGTTGATTGTGACGCAGTGGAGGTTTGAACGCTCGAAGACAGATTTCAAGTGAGACAGATGCTCCTGCTCATTGCTGCTGGCAACCAGTATGTCATCGATGTAGAGGAACACAAAGTCTAATCCGCGTAGGACTTGGTTGATGAGGCGTTGAAATGTTTGTGCGGCGTTCCTGAGGCTTAAGGGTATACGGACAAATTCAAATAGGCTAAATGGAGTAGCAATCGTTGTTTTAGCGATGTCGTCGGGAACCGCAGGAATTTGATGATATGCTCTGACCAGCTCTATTTTGGAAAAGATCTCTTCTCCAGACAGGCCGATGGAAAAGTCATGAACATTCAGAATAGGATAGCGATCCAGTGTGGTTGAGCTGTTCAACGCTCGGTGGTCACCGCATGGTCTCCAATCTCCCGCCGTCTTCTTGGGGACCATGTGTAAAGGTAATGACCACGGGCTGTTTGAGGGACGCAGCATTTCCGCAAATTCCGACTCGGCAATCTTCAGTTTCTCAGGGGCAGTCGACGTGGACGCGCAAATCTGGGTGATCCCTTAATGATAATGTGATGAACGATATCATGTTTAGGCGCCGTTGTATTTGGTGTAGACTGGTAAGTCCCCGGGAATTGTTTCAACAACGTTCTATGCTGGTTGGTTTCAGGTAAAGCCGTTCAAAGTCCGATAGAATTGATGTTAGTGGCCTCAACTTGAACGCACAACGTAGTGGTGCTGTTTACGAGTTTTCGGCAGCTGGATTGAACAGCCGGACCATGCTTTGTGAGGAAATCGACGCCGATGATTGGGTGCTGGATATCGGCAATGGTAAAAATCCAAAGGAAACTTCGGCGCTGTCCGAGGTCGACTGTCAACAGAGTTTGGCCGTAGGTAACGATTTTTGAATTGTTAACCGCCTGTAGTGTGTACTCCACGGGTTGGAGATCGCGTTTTAGGCTGCGTGTGATCGGTAGACCGTAAATGTCTCCGTTATCTTTTAGTTAGAAAAATACTTCCTAGCTATTAACATTGTTGAAAATTTGTTACATACTACAGATCTTAAAATCCTACAAAACTGTTCCATGAAGATTTCTTTGTTCCAGTCTTCCGAATAGGCAAACAATAAATGTGCAGTAGTTCAATGAAATGGGGATCAATGGACAAGTGAAGCAGATTCGCATTCTACGTTATTTCGGAAATATGAAGGTAAAATATTATGAAAATCGACGTCAGAAACGTTGATAAACATGCTTTCATTTAAATTTCGGTGTAATTAAGCAGGAAAGCGCGATTATAATTTCGACGATCGAGCCGTTGTTGAAACATGGGTACTAAGCTTTTTATGAAACTACAAACGTGAAAAACGCCCATAACCCACTTCAGCGTAGGGCATTTCACCATGCTTCAACACCCGTTGGTACCACTGTTGTTAACTTTTCCAGGAAATCATGACATATGCTGGAATGGAGACGAGGTGACCTGCTGAAAAAAATGACATTAAAGAACACTCCCGCCTGGAAAGACTACGGCACTTATAACGGCAATTGCGTAGTTCGCTGATATGGTGCCCCAAGGCCGAAGCGAGTTGAAGAAGGCCATTTAGACGCGAAAAGAGATTTTTCATATTTTTCATGAAAAATTAAAGCGCATGTAACGGGACAAATATATAGATTTCATCGAATATACTAGTTGTGTGGCGATGGGAGAAAACAGCTATACATAAAAATCGTCTATATTTGCACTTTTATTTTGAAAAAAAATGTCGTCATTTTTTTAACAAAAGCACCATGTCGGCTTTCCTGTTCGATTTTACGTTCAAAAAATGGTTCCACTGGAATTTTCGTGCTGGAATACACAATCTTTTCATAAACTCTCATCTCCTCGTGGTTTTATAGATATAATTGTATTTGTAATTCTTGACCACGTTGCGCCCGCATTGTACCGTACACGAAATATCACATCAGTTCCTCATGAAAGCAATGACGTCACTTTTGTTGGTTAGTTATTCACCTTACTTATTTGTTCAGCTTGGTTTCCTTGTGGCATGTTCGTTGGAAAAGGGCTTACGTTATCACCTGGTTGTTTCTACCTACGGTATGGTGGAAACATGGGTAACAGGTCCCAATCTATTAGTAACAACGTGCGTATTGCTTTGTTTATTGCCTGTTAATTATTCTTGAACATAGCTCGCCACGTGTACACGAGTCAATGCTCACTTATCCCACAGATAATGACCAACTTTGATATTCGTTATATATCTGACGAAAACATTGATTCCCACTTCTACTGCTTCAGCTACAACCATTCTATCTTCGTATAATGGATGAAAATGATCCCGATGACAGTTGGTCTACGCTATAGCCGGCTGCAGAATTCAATGACGGTTGCCAGTATGTTATCTTATATGTGGCCAGAACTGGAAGAAGTCATTACAACTTATCCCCAACGGTTTAAATACACGTTTATCCTGAATTATCCTGATTTCTGCCCATCAATGTTGATCATAGCTTCAGTCAACTAGACGGAGTAGCTACTCGTGTGAACGCATATTTTATACTTAAACGCTAATCATGGATTAAGCGAACTGGACGGAGCAGCTATTAAGATCAAAACATACGGTACATTTATCTGTTGATCACAGATTAAGTGAACTGGACGGAGCAGCTACAATTGTGAACGTAAGACATTTAAGATTCTACGTAGTCTGTGGCTGGCTTTCGTTGATCTGCTCCGAGGCAGTCTTTTTGTTTGCACACTTTGTGACCAAAATCTAGTCCTGAAGAATGTAAAACAGTTAAAAGAAATTACTTTTCGACTGCAGTTACTACGACAGCCCCATCATCGCACACACTCTAACCACCAGTGCCGCAACTCCGTATTATAAACATAAAGTACAAACACGCCGAAGAATTTACCTTCCTCGGGTAGTGCACTCGCCCGGCGCTGAAATTTCACTAAAATCAGGCCACACCGATAGCCCCTTCTCTGACAACGGTGGAGCTGTTGGGATGGCACATCGGGATCTTCAAGGGGTCATATTGACGGGTGTGTGCGATGATAGGACTGTCGTAGTAACTGCAGTAGGCTCAACATCTGAATGTGATGCTATGGATTCCGTCGGAGAATGATTTCTTTCAACTGTTCTGCATTTTTCAAAACTCGAATTAGGTCATGAGTTGTGCAAACAACTATCGGCGGAAATGTGAACCGCGTAAGCACCATTAATCCGTTCAAAAGGATTCCATACTAGGAAATACCCGTTTCACGTTGGAGGAAGCATTCGCAATTTCGCCACACTGGGCGTTCAAGAACAGCATAACATTCACAGCGTTCTTGGTGGTCTGACCTAGGAACAGACAAAATACAGTCAACTTATTATTCCTCATTGGATGACGTGTTTGAGTAAGCCGATTATATTATTCAATTCTTCCGCTTCCAACCGACCACCATAATAATCACAGACGAGTGGAGAGCCTACAGAATCTGGGATGAAACAGTTCACTACGAGCACTGGACGGTCAGTCATTCAATTTGGTGGATCCTGAGAACGCGATCTACTCGAAAAATATGGAAAATCTTTGATCCTTTGCTAAGGGGCACTGTCATGCCATATCTGGATCAAACGAACGGCAGTTCCAATCACATCTTTAGTGGATCATTCAACGAAACGAAATCTTGGAAACGTGTTCGGCAAACTGCTGTACACCTTACCTCACACGAAGCTGTTGTGAACTACATAATATACGTCGGCAGTGTTGCATGCGTTTGTTATCCAGATTCATATGCCTTGCGCTGATATTGGTAGTCGCTCCGTTCAGGTGACTTAAACCATGATGAATTCCTAACTATACCGCATTTATTCACTTTAGTAGCTGCTCCGTCCAGCTGACTTAAGCTATGATTAACGTCTAAGTATGTAGTATGCGTTCACACTAGTAGCAGCTCCGTCCGGTTCACTTAGGCTATGATCAGCGCATTCGTCCTACCTTACGAGTTATGTCTGACTGTATTTCACGCTCAGACACTTATAACCGCTCCGTCCATTTGTCATACCCTACGAGTTAAGCCAAACTGTACTCCATGCCTAGACACTTATAACTGCTCCATCCATTTGGCATACCTTACGAAATGTGCCAAACCGTTCCCTATGCTGAAAAACATGGATGGAAGAGTGAAGTCACTGGGGAAGACAACTTCGGGATAGAATTTCGAATTATGCATTTGATAATTGTGGGTGGATTTACATACCACCTCCGCTTTTTCAGCACAGAATGCAGCCTTCGGTTTTCATGTTCTATGGGTGTACCCCCTTAATGACCGAAACTTCGTACCAGGTGAAGTCTTCATCACCATGTTGTTCATCGCATCTGATATATGTAAGAAATCTGTGTACACATATATGGAAGAACTTACTTTCTTTAATCATATCAACAGGATGATCGTTCCAGGTGGTTGTGGTTTGCATTTTTTTCGACTCGTGTGCAGGCGGTACATTGTCAGTGGACTGGTCTAAGTCGACATCCGTTGTAAGTGGTGTGCGGGGCTTGCTTCCCTTAATCACTGAGGCAGTGCGAACAACGTCTGAAGTAAAGAGGATTGGCAAAAATAAGGATTCAAAACGTGCGCTTACCAGGCGACTTAGGTTGGAGCTGTTTGCCACAAAATGGACACTCGTTTACGTCTGCCATTTGGATACATTTGGAGTGAGAAATCAGCTGATCTGCATCACAGCAATAACCGTCCATCTGTACGAGGTCATCGCACTGTCCACGCGGCAATCTCACTCTAGACTCCTTCACCTACCTCGGCTACATACTGCTTGTAGCTGAGCTCATGGGGAAGTCGTAAGAAGTGAACCAGTTTTAGCACGTTCCAATATCTAACTGGCAAAAGCAATGATGATGTTAGAGCGAATCACCGCCGTGAGGCTGTTTCAGTCATGCAATTTTTCAAGTACATGATGAAAGGCTTCACAGTGACGGCTGTAGTTGGCTGCAGCAAGCAGCCGAAGCTGCCGGCCCACCAACCGTCGAATGGGCAAGTTGTGCTTTGCTAGCCACCGCCCAAGAATGGGGACGTGACCTTTGCGAGTGGAAATGAAAGCCAAACAAGACCTTACCGTAGGTATAGAAACATTTCCACAACACCGACAGAATATGTGTACATGAAAGCTACACTGTACGGTGAAAAATACACTCACGTTGCCCTGTACGCTATCCACGTAGAAAGCATCGCCATTCTGTTGCACACGAAGCTGGCATGTTCAAGGTGATTACTAGGAAACCGCTTACCTTGCACCCATATACCGTTTTGAAAGGAAGTCGCAGAGTCCGTCCGTTCAGATGGTCCTGGGCAAGATGACTTGCTAATGTGGTCATTCTGTGAGGAATGGTCTTCACGCATCAGTCAGCGTCCACAACCTCAAGACGGTCGCACCCAGGAGTGGTTTCTGTTTCATACTCCCGCAGCAATCACTCACCGTGGATCCGTATTTCTCGAACGGCTACGGTTAGGTCGCCTCTTGTGTGCGTCCCCTTCTTCAACTGTCCTTTTGCGTTCTCCGGCCTACTATCCGTTTGGTTGGCAAGGTGGGCAACATCGCTTCGCGCCTGAATGGCGCACTTCGGCTTGATGTACAGCAAATAGCACAACAAATTACCCAGAAATTTCCTATCCATTCGGCCGTCGAAATACACATCACGTTTGAGCCTACGGTAAACAGTGTACCAGTGCAACTTATTCTTTCCTCTTGTCTACCGTAGCCATTCGGTGGAAGAAGTAACCACTGCGAAGAGTTTGTCTTTTGACAAATATGACGGACGAATTTTACCCGCTCATATGCTTGCGTACGGCATCACATGCATGAGAATAACCCAACAGGATGTTGCAGTCCAACATCACATGGGATGCTCTCATTTGCGCAGTCAACTTATCCATGACAAATGTTTTCACCGCAATATGCTCGCCCATCATTCCCCCGAAAAATTTCGGACAGTCCACTTAGTGAAGCATACTGCTCATCACAAACGTACCCGTATATCACGTGCCGGCCGTGTCCCGTAACTTCTGTTACGAGGAACTGATATAGCTTCCAGCTTCAAAAGTATGAGGAAATACACATTGGCATACTTGTGCTCGTTTGTTCCGTGGGTGGCATCCACATTCACAACATGCGGGAAACATCGAAATAATTCAATCTGTATTCGCTTGGCGAGGCTGATATGCGTATATCTGTTGCCCTCGTCCCTTATGGCGCGCACCACACCCATCGCACTAATTACCGATAGCACCACATCACGGTTCTCCAATTTTCTGTGACCAACCCCGCATAACATCCTCGCCTGACATCGCAGGCTTCAACTTGCGGTGGATGTATCCAACTTCAGCGATTGTGATGAACTCGTGAACATCGGTTACGTATTGCATAATGTCAGCGGTTGGTGTATTATACGGGAATAGATTATTGCATTCGTTCAATTCACTGATGGTGAGTGAATGATTCGTATGGTGGCACTCATGTGGCAGAGTACAGACGGGGTGGGTATTCTCCAACTCGAAAGAGCTCATAACCAGACAAGCTTCTCGTCGGATCACAAGAAATCGTGATTTGTAACATGTGCCGCGAGAAATGGTTTGCTACCACTAACAACAGTTAACCCACTAGACAGGTCACGCACCACTGCGCACAGTACAACGCTTTTTATACTTCGTACAACGATAATAAATCTGCACGGTTTTCAGGAGCCCACGTCACCGTACCTTATCGCACTTTAAAGCAGCTTTCGGCCGAAATTCGCGATCCACAAACATCGTCTTTAAATTGCAATACAATCCATTTCCTACAAATAAAAAATAAACAAGCTAAAACAAAATCCTAAGCAAATGACAAAAATTGAAAACAACCCCAGCGTTCTCGTGCTAACATTGCTACACGCAATCGACTATAACAACACCAGCCATACCTGTTTTCGAAAAGCAATTACGGTAAGGCCGTTTCTAATTACTGGTCAGTTAAAACAAGGAGATATGAGTCCATGACGCAGATTTCAACGATTTCAATTCCTACACCAGGTACCAAGCTCTTAAAACGAATTTTTCCTGGAAGATATTTTTTCCCTGCACGACAACTCATAAATTCACGGTCTACGTCTAGCGTTCATGGCATTTTAGTTTACCTGCAGGTATAACGCTGACCTCTGCACCAGTGTCGATGAAAAAACCAAGTCCAGTAGAGTTGTCATGGACACAAAACAGGCGACTGTTGGTCTGGCCAGCGGCAGCCGTCGCCATTACTGGCTGGCTAAGTCATTCCCTGAAGTGCATTTCCTCTAGGGAGCGGGGTGGCACTTGCACATGGCTGGGTGCACTTGCGGGCACTGTCACCGAAACGTCTATGGTAATAAGAAATGTTAGATGCTTGGGATTTAGAAGTGGGAGGTCGCGAGCTAGATCGGGATTGGGTGCGCGAGAAGTGACGATATTTCTTAAGGTGTTCAATGAGTCATTTACAGTAAGCGCCATCTAAGACACCTGACACTGGAGGTTATCGAGGGTATCTTGTTGTGGGTCGGTGTGAAGGGAAGGGTCATGCACATCGCTGTTTCTGCTAATTTTCCCAGCGATGTGTCAGGGTCTTGTACTGAGAGAATGACCGAAGTGTTGAGCGGGCGGCGTTTGGTCTACAGTTGCCTGAGGATCGGACCACCTATTTTGCTGTTACCGACGAGGGATCTCATGTGGCGGAGTAATTAATTGGGGCTGCGATCACCCAACTCGACACCCAAAAGTAACAGTTGCAGCTGGATCTCGTCTGAAGTTGTGGTGCGTTTTGAAACTGCTGCCTTGATTTCATCGTACGGGCAACCGTCTGGCATAGGGTCGGATACGTCAATTATATCTGAAGCAATGTCTGTGGGCAACTGCATAGCCACGTGGTAAAATATAGAGGCCCGTGAAATAATTTTATGAAAACGGAAGAGTGCCTGAACTCGAGTGAACCAAACGCGGAGGTTAAAAGTACCAAACGCGGAAAATTTGAGATTGATAGTGTTTCCGGAAAATAAACTAGCGGCGAAATCAGAAATCATTGCAAAATACTGAGAGTTCTGACCTTCGCGGAAACGAAATTAAAAAGAAGGAATTGTACAATATGCAAATGTAAAAGTACAGGCTCACCAATTTATGTAGTGGATCTGACCGTTGTATACAATTCGAGTGTGAATGCGAGGTCAAAAGGTGATAAGAATGAAAACAACTGACTCACAGTAGTTCGCTCAGGTGCGTTGTTCACTGTTTCACCACACTGAATGGAGTATCCAATTGATT
>LUCH01005361.1:10812-40715 GCA_013368495.1 Paragonimus heterotremus | reverse complement strand
CGATCAATTGAGTGATGTTCAATTTGAAATTAACCAAATCCCCGACTACTCATCAGTAATATAAAATCATAATAGCGAATTTTCACCGAGCATTTTGAATGCCGGTGGCACTTATTTCGAGTTTTGTGATTGTTGTTGAATTAATTTTCCATTAATTATAGGATCATTTTATTGGACACCATAGTTCATTTTTTTAAATGTTCATACAAAAAATGAACCGGGTGAGTTGAGAATCGACCACCATAACGCAAAAAGTGTACTGGGGATTACACAGGAAGAAAAAAACCGTTTATGTTTTCCTACATTTTTATTGAACGGTTTATAGTAGTGAAAAAATAAACGGTGACTGATAGAAGAAAATTCGGCGGAAGCTATTGCAGTGCAAACGCATGTCAGTATCGAACACTGGAATATATCGCAACAACATTGTGACAAAAGCACAATCAGCGCCCCGTGAGAAGTGGTAAAGTAAGGATTCAGATGCTGACGGAAAATGCGGTTAAACGTATTGGGGAAAATTTGAGGGCGAAGAATTCCATCAAGTTTTTCAACGAGGTTCGGTGTCATTTTGGCGATGACTGCAACATAAACGCCAGGTGTCAGTAACTAAAGTCACCGGGTCGAGGTCGCATACAGAGAAGTCTAATTTGGTGTCACCGGGAGAAAAATTGAGCACAAGACTGGTGACTATCCTTGTTCATATTTAACAAACTACTGAGTAAGACAGACCGAGTCGCCCAGTAAAGTTTTCACATCTTCTGAATACTACGATTTACTATGGGCGAAGCTGCCAAATTGGCGGTGTTAAAAAAAAACAGAGTAAACAACAGGGGATTTGGAATGGAGATTAGCGAAATTGTTCTGTTCGGTACCAGATTAATCTGCAATTGCTATCTTCATAATGAACATCAGTGCGGTTAGATAATCTCCAGGTCAATTGAATAAGGGTTCACTAGGAAAGTAGTTTTGGAGTTTTCTTAAGAAGATGACATGGAAAACTGTGAATAAAACTCCAGAAAATACAGAAAGGTTATATCAATATATAGTCCCTTGTTGGTAGCCCAAAAGTGAAGGGTACTCCTTATCGAAACCATATTACTCTGATGATGAATACAAAGTCTGTCACTCCGATCGATTCACAAACGATGAAGTGTCTTGGAGATCACTGAAAACAAATCCAGTGAATATTAATGTTAACTGATTTCAGGTTTTCAGAACAGCCAATTGGTAGGGAACTACTAAAACAGACTGTTAACAGTTCCGCAACTTTGACAGCAGTTCTTCAGGGCGATCAGGAATATTAAATCTGCCGGTAGCCAATCAACTTTGCTTCTCAGTTATAACACTGAAAGTGACGGTGGCTTATACTAAATGTCTTCAACTTGCTCAGCAATCGCTCTGGAGGTACATTTATGCATACTTGTTTATCAAATGACAAGTGATATTGTAAAGGTATGACAAACCCAACTCTGAATAAAGGGGAAAAATACGAATTAGTCCAGCAGTAGAGGTAGATAGGTAGTTGTTAAGCAGATGTGAGGAAAACAGAAGATTGTAGAAAAATGATAGAACTGAATGGAAAGAGAGACTGTTTTCCAGAAGAAAAAAGAAAGGTGACACTAAGAATGCCAATGCAACAAGATCATCTGGTACGGAAGACTATGAGCATTGACACGTCCAGCGGTTAAAAGAAACGAGAGGGTTACGCTTAGGTCGTTTCAAAGAGAACCTGTCCAGATAGTATCGGAAGAGGACAGAAGGACTAGCAGACCTCTGCAGGGATGGGAACTAAAGAATCAAAGTTACGGATGGGCGTATAACCAAGCAAACAGCACTGTCCTGAACAATGCCAAAATAGGGAAGACTTTATTGAGGACGTTGATGTGTCGGCAGCTGGTTAATTTCTCTCTCGCCCTATCACACATACTTGCCTTGCGAAGAAGTGCTGCGCAGTTACTGGTGTGCGCCGATTCGTTCTTTTCAGTCTGACATTTGACTTATCGAGGTCAATTTCAATCCGTTGGTTATTACTCCCAGATTCATGCTGTACCCACGCGATTCAGGTAGAATGTTACGGTAAGCATTTCCCGCTAGAGGTTGGTTTTTATTTCCGTACGATGACAACAGACATGTTCTAAGTTATGTGGACGATGCCTCAAGCAAGAGCGAATCTGACACCAGTGAGAAGGAAATGTACAATTTAGAGCTTCAAAAAGACCAATATTACGCGAAGAGCGAGTAGCCATGAATTCAATATGATTGGACCAAGACAACTTGAGAGGACTGTTGTTGCAAAACAATGTCGGAACCAAAGACAAGGGAAGATGCAGAAAAAAGCAGAGGTTGGAGATAAGAGTTATCGAAGGTCCTCACGCGGAAACCTGCCTAAAATCACAGCTTGACATGAAATTTAAACAAGGCCTGAGGGGATGACAACTAATGAATTTGGTCACTGCTGCCATCATCATCGAGGGCAGCAATATATCAGCCTTAACCAAGGAAAAAGAAGAAAGCGAGGAGAGGGGACCTAACTGCTAAACAATTGGGTTTGCGTTCAAACACTGAACGTCAGGTTGCAAGCAAACAATCAATCGTTCACTGGATCGCGTCACTAGCTGTACTTACTTCACAGAAAACTAGGCCCAACAACGATAACACTCGCATCACTAAGCTTAACTTGCCATTATCTCATCTAAGGTCTCCAACCCCCGTTTCTGAGTCACGCGGGCCCTAGCCCGGCAGCCGAACACGAACCTCAATGGTGAACGTCTCCATTTCTCTACGCAAGCTCCTCATCTGCCCACCTCGCACTCTATGTAAGTCGCCCGCAGGAGTGTTAGGGCGCCCACCCTGTGACCGCCCCGGGGCGCCGCCGTCGTGAGAACGAAGAAAAAACCATTCGACTCAGCCCTAACTAGCGGAACTGTATCAAAAGGATTGAGACTTTTTTATACCACTATGTACATGTGCGGTCCTAACTCTTTTGTTCCGGTAACTGTTCCCTTTGATGTCCTGGGAATGTGTGAACATTACGTGCCTTACAAATACTTTGTACTTGCCGCCTTTGTCGCACACGTTTTGAAGCGGAACAAAGCTGTATATTTGAACGCGTCTTTTTGGTTTGCCTTGGGAGCGAATACGGGACAATCGCGATACTATTCGGGACCGAGATTTTTGGCGCTAATATTACGGGGACGGGAATCCGAATTTTTTCAAACGAATTACAATAGCTAGGACGAACCGGCGTACGGTTTACAAGGGTTTACAACAATTTGGCGACGAAAGAATCTACAACAATTTGGCGACGGAAGGACCGAATACGGGACAGTCGTGATACTTTTCGGGACCGAGGTTTTCGTGTTAACTATTACGGTGACTAGAATCTGAATTTTGCCAAACGGATTACAAAGGTAGGACAAACCAGCGTACCGATTAGAAGGGTTTACAACAAGGAGCAGCAAAGATTGTTCGATATGACAGATGAATAGCTGGTATCTTTAGTACATAGTCTAACCATTTAAGTTCACATATAATGAAAGATTAATTGAGAGAACTCGTTTGATAGGTTGGTGCCACTTGATGCGAGTGGTTGAACACAGACATTCACGGTCAAATAAATGAAGACGGTTCCCGTCTTCTGTCTTGAGTGTCCTTGAGTTCCGCAACCATTAAATTCCAGAGGAATGCCTCTTTGTCGCCTGGGATATCCTAAACTAGCCAATATCGCATTAGTCTTGAACATATTAGCATTGGTTTCGTACTACCGCTGCAGGCAAACTGGTGGACAACCGGCCTAACTTCATTATCTAACACTAACCCTGCGTAATCATGGCTAGCTTGCAGAAGCACCATGAGGCTGAGAAGCGCATTCCGAAGTATTTACCACAATGTGAAACAGCTTCTAGTATCGTGTGCTAATTGGGAATCGTAAAACGACATAATCACGATTAGCCAGTCTTCCACCGGCTAAGAGGTCTACGCCGACAACTTGTAAATGTCACAGAGAGTCACCAGTTATTTCGTCTGTGGCAAAGTTAAACAGAGATGGCGAGAGGGATGGTCTTAGCATAAACTGGTCTTGGTGCTGAAATTGTTGGACAGCCCACCTCAAACTCTAACCCAAGCCGAAGTATAAGAATAAGGCACCGAAATTATGTTCTCATATTGTTCCATACAGCCCGACATTTAATCGATTCTAAAAATATAGAGTAATCGCCGCAATCGAAAGCTCCTACAGTGCTGAGAAAACGGTAATTGTTGACCGGTGGTGCGCCTGACCAAAACTCTGCCTGTTTTTGCTAAGGCCCATCACCCGGGCTGTAATGAGTCAACAAAGTATAATGCATGCCAGTGCCCTAGTAATGACTGGGGTAGAGCTAATCCACCTATGGCTCCCGACTCCCCTCTTGAATATTGGAACTATTATCAAGTGATCGAGGATCAATGTGTTCACTAAATTAATAATGATACTGCCAGTGAAAACAGTAATAATAATGATCAATAAAACGTTTTCCCGAAACAAATTCGAACAGATTTGAGGTGGCAGGGACAGTTTTTTCGCACAATGTGGCTCTAGGGCACATTTTGCTGCATCTCATCAGCTACACACTGCAGTATGCGGGTTTATACAGCAAAGTTCAATAGACATTGTGAAGCCAAACAACAAAATCAACAAACACAAGGATTAATGCACATCAGTTACCAGAGCAAACTGGTACTGATGAACAAGTTTTTCTGTATGCAGAGGGGCGGCTTTCATTCGTTAATTGCTACCGCATCCACGAACCAGAGAAGCCATCGATTTTTTGCGATGTAAACTGTCCGAAAGGCCTTCTCCAGGTTCGACATGTCAATAAGTGTCAAACAGTCGTTATCGCGGGTTTTTTGTGATTTGTCACATTCTATCCAAAGCTCGATTCTCTGACTTGTCCCAGTTACTGCCTTCACATATAGTATGTTGTAATTAGCCTCACGATCAAACAATGAAAACAAATCTTGTCTGCTATTTTGTCGTTCTCATAACTTCAGTAGGCATTTTCGAACAAATTGTGGTATCCATCAGCGTTTTGCGGACCCAAACTTGGATGTGTTCGTTGGCGCGGTTGCGTAACTGCTGCTCCGTTCTGCCTACTTAGGTAGCCTGACACTTACACCAGAATTCATAGACAATGTAACATTTGGCATTGTGCAGTGGCAGTTTTTCCAATGATAGTGAAGGGGAAAGTCCAGTTGAGCTGTATAGAACTTGCGTCCCATAGTCGCCGTCAGATGGTTTTTCAGCAATGTTGTAATATCATCACCCCCGTAACATAAATAGGGGTGGATACAGTTTGGGAGCTGTTGAAACCATCACGGCAGTCGGATTTTGTTTGCTGAGTTTCTCCACAGATGCTGATGGATTAACATTTTATTTGAACGTGGTTCTCAACAACGACATCTCTTTGGCTAATGTTTCTTTTGGACAGATTCGTTTTGCACTATAAAACTAAGTTCCAATTAGACCATGCTTGTGCTGGATCGGCACAAAACTGCAAAAGTTCAAGTAGTGCCCAGTCAAAGTACGTTTCCGGTAGGCCGATCGCAGTGACGAGCAGTTGTTCTGGTACTTCTTGAAAATATTTAAAAACGTCAGGAGTTCCTCGTGCTTGTGTTCAATGGTAGAGGTAATTTTTGAATTCAGCATGTTCACCGAGCTGAGTATAATTGTGACCATATCGTCGATGTCGCTAAATAATAGGATGCCGTCGACGTAACGCCAGTAGACATGAGCCTGACTGATGATAGCATCTGCGTTGTATTTCAGGCGGGTGACGGAAATATAAACTAGTGGCGGATCGAGTGGACTGCCCAAGACAGCACCATCGATTTGTGATAGGTAGTTCCCTGGAAGTAGAACCTCACGTTCGCTGTGCCCAGTAGCCGAAGGCGTTCTGGCTCACACGAAGGGAATCGTATGTTAGTCAATATATTGACAAATCATATCAATCGTCTGCATCAGGGGAACACTTGCGAACGAAGAAGCTGTCCATAATGGTCATATGTTTGTTGCTACAGTCCAAGGCATCCAGTAAGTCGATCAGCTCAAAAATACCTCTTACAGTTTTTCGAACCACTGATTACTTTAAGGGATGAAGAAGTTGGATCAACCACTGTACCAACTTGTGTTGTGGTGAATTGAGTGTGGATAGTATTGATTCCAGAGTTACACCAACCTTGCAGAGTTTGGGCAAGCTGTACTGTTAAGAAACATGTGATCCTCTGGATGTACATGATTTTGCCATTGACTGACCTATGAAGTGTCTCTCCGGCAATGTTTGTACTTCCTTGTTAACGCGTTGTTCGAGTACGGCAGCATTATTTGCTAAGTTATCAGAATGGAATTTGGTTGTGTCATTTAACAGTGACTGCAGTCGTGAAATGCAGTCAGTTTTATCCATGGCCACAAGGCCGCAGCCTCTCTTTGATTGTAGGATTATTATATTTTTCATTGGTTCGTAGCTCAAAAGGGGTACCACTATGTTTTGGAGTCAGCATTGTATTCTGTTTGGAGGACTTAATTCTATGATGGTGCTCGAGACTGACTAGCCCGACTTCAAGTCAGCTGCGAGCGTCCTCTGATGCCGGGCCGAATTGCGGAAGTCCGTCAAACAGAAGCTCGAGCCGGATCTGCGACTCAGTGCCACTGTTCCTCTGTGAGGATACAAAAAATTTAGTACCACAAGAAAGGGCTCCCAGCCGAATGCTAAAGAGCTGAATTGATTGCAAATTTGTAATATACCTACCCGGATTTTCTGGAAGTGTTGAGTTTTGTCAGATTGTTTCTCAGCGGCAAGTTAGGCATATGTAATGCAACAAAGAGTCGAAGGCTTCTCCAGTTCGCGTAGGCGGTAGCAATTAACAAATGAAAACCGCCCCTCTGCGTGCAGAAAAACTTGTTCATCAGTACCAGTTTGTTCTGGTAACTAATGTGCATTAATCCCCGTGTTTGTTGATTTTGTTGTTTGACTTCACAATGTCCATTGAACTTTGCTATATAAAAACGAAAAATGTGCTCTAGAGCCACATTGTACAAAAAAAACGCTCCTAACCTCTGTTCAAATAATAATAATAATAATAATAATAATAATAATAATAATAATAATAATAATAATAATAATAACGGAAACTCAACGCACCAACTATAACGTCAGGTAGATCAATACCATGGCTTGACTGTGTTCCCCAAAAATCGTGATAAGTGCCGGCCCAAACGATGGCCGAGAGGCGATCAGACAGATGAAATACGCGACGATTTACTGTAGGATCTATGTGAGTTCCGATGAAATACAAGCGAACTTCTAATCCCAAGCGTACCAAATGATGCAATTCCTGTGGAACCAAAAATCATGGATCAACTATCTGATATTAGAGATTATGGAAACACAATACAAATGGAGCAACAGGTGAACAACAGATATATTGTAATAGGCAAGATTATGAAAGGCATTCTAACAGAGAGCAACAACAGAACAACAAATTATTAAAGAGACGAAAGATCATGTTCTACTAATTCAACAAAGTTTGGTGCACCTTGACATGTGATGCGAAACATGATGGATATTCTCGAGTTACGTAGCAGATCAGACAACACACTCGAGAGAACCGAGTTTTGAGCCAGCACCATGAAAAAATGCACACATGGTTACACAATCGTTATTAGCTTCACCAAACGCAACATCATTGTTACCTAGATAAGCCTAGAGATATTGGAGGTAAATACCGTTTCTTGACAGTCAACTCAGGATACGAACGTGCTCATTACGTTGGCTCCGCGAATTAATTCTGCAGTTCAGCTAAATCCGTGCGTTCGGATACGCACTGTCAGACAACCCAGTAGTAATATCGATCGGCAACTGCACGCTCACCTCCAGCTATTCGTGTGGCTGTCCAATAGAACCCAGAACCAATGCTGGGCGGCGATCAAAATTCGTGCATACAACATTGAAGGTATGTCAACAAATAGGGTAAGAGAATGGTCAATAGACAATAATGGATAGAAAATTGGGCAGCGATATTTACTTTGGGTACTTTCACTGTGTAGTCCAACTGCCGTGCTGACTTCAGTATACACCTATCAACGGACCCAGCGTTTGCGCAACCCTGCCAGAGCCGAGTTGAAGTGTGGCAGACCGGTAAAAACGTCCCGCGTCGCTCACGTGATAGGAATTTAGTCATGCAAGTGGACCACTGGGCTGTCGGTATCTAAATTTTGGCCACTGACTATCGGTCACGAAGTTCGTTAAGGGAATTATTCGTAGAGAGGGATCGATTCACTGCATGGCATCCTTATGGATGATTCGGAGTGTGGATAGCAAGGACCCAGTCAATCAGCATAAGTCATACGTAACCCGTTGGTTAGCGTGACATCTGGACTAATGGGCGAAGTGGACTGGAGCGCTGCAATATTGTGAAATATCACTTGTTGTCATGTGTTACGGAGAAGAACCACTGGCTCTTGGAAGATTTTAAAGGTTAAACCCAACGCGCAAGGTTGTTCGGGTAGTTCAAAATGATGTAAAAAATTCGCCTACTTTCCAGGTCAATGTGTTTACCACTCCCAAACCCCATAGAAAATTTCAGCGACCACCTCAGCCACAAGGTAAAAACGCGAAGAATCTTGCCTGCTCTCACCAGTCATAAACTTTGAAAGCAACGTGCAATAATACCTTAATCAACAACGGTAATAACTAACTTGAAAGTATAGCTTGGAGAGTTGGTCACGCCACAAAAGTATGCAGTGACAACGTGCACTTGAGACTAACGCCAATTTTCCCACAGGAAAGCTGACAGCTCTTTCTACTTCTGACACATTCTGTTATTGAATGGGGATAATTATCTTGGTCTTGCGTGGATTGGTGTTAAACAGCGGAGCGTATCGATCGCACAGTATGGTCATTTTCATCTGTTGATTGTTAGTTTGCCATCACTGCAATAGCACCGTTTTCCACCCGATCGGAATGTTGTGATTTGAAAATGTCGTTCTGTATAACCTGATTGGTTATGCCTTATCCTCTGTCGAGATCACTTACACCAACCATCAGCCCGACACGTCGCTAATTTGCTGACGGATCACATTATGTTTGGCGACTGAATCGCTTTTACCTCTGATTGGTCTGATTCGACAGTGCTGTACAGACAAGTAAGAATGACATAACATCGGTCTCAGCAGTCGGACGATGTCCAGCTTGAACGTGATCTAATCGATGGTACGAGAGTACAACCTGGAAACACAATGGCAATGCGTACAAAGTAGTAGCCAGAGCCAGTGATATTCAAGGGGGGATTTATCATCAGATAAAATCATACAACACTTGACGTTACGAATAAAAATTGATTTCATTGCTGATTCGTTCAAAGGTGGTCGATTTTTACCATACGAAAGGGTAGAAATACAACAATAAATTCTGTACAACGTTAGTTACCTTGAAAACTGGCAACATCGACAATTCGTGTTCCACGCCAATAAGATGTATGGTAAGTTTGCCCATTTGTAAGACAGACGCGATTGTCTGAGGACCTGTAGATGAGTATGTGCGAATAAAGTCGACAGAGTTGGATGGATTGACTTTGATTAGTATGACACCTGGAGACAATTAGGATAATCTTACATCAAACATACTCTCTTAAGCATCACTTTTAAAAGTAAGTGTTAGTTGTCCACCCAGAAGAATACGGGAAATGTACCTTGATTAACAAAATTCTCTTTTAATAATCTGAAGAGGAATATAGAAAAGAATGAATGGTATAGGATGACAGTTAGAACGTCACCTTGGGGCATCTATGATGGTTAGGGGTTCCAAACAATGCCGTGATCAGGGTGGCAAGCGAGCATGTTTCCTCCTTTAGGTTTTCTGCATCACATGAAGCGGCGGTAACTATGCTAGCTTAAGAATCACACAACTGCTCCGAGTACCATGAGTGCTTATGTCTAAAGGTGAGCTACCAATAAAGCAACCATCCCACGTGTGACCTACAATGTTGCAAGGTGATAACGACTTAATTTCGGCAACTTTCTTGATTCAGGGTTACCATTATTTTTAATTACACCACAGATGGAAATTTCGAGCTTCCCCCACATATGTTTGGACACACAAGTAATGATGAACAATCATCGAGGTGTACTTTTTTCACTACATAATCTGAATGCGTCCAAACGACTGCAATGACTGTGCAGCATATCATCCAACAAATCGTGTGGCTTAACATGAGTCCATCTTGTACACTGGCCCATAAACCCTTTCTGATAACTGGACGACCTCACAATCTCATATGAAAATATTTGCCTTGACACATCCCAGCCATTAGAGGTTTGCAATAACGAGTGACCGTCCAGTGAATCTCATTTTCGGACTGAAAGATGTTCCTCACCTGTCCAGATGTGATCACCGTGTTGAATAATTATAGGTCGTTGATGGTATCCAGATTAACAACGGTACTCGTCATGTTTATTAATTCTGACAAACAACAGAATTATGGTTGTGGACAATCCACTCATTCACATGATTTTTCCGGAGACTGCCGAAACGTTTGGACCGCAAGTGGAATCCAACTAGTTAGAGGGGCACATGCTTTTATTTGCCTGTTTCAACAGCTGGGTTACTAAATCACAACAGTTTTAATCTACTATAAGGTTCCCACAATGCAGTTTCATAAAACAATAACAACAGATTGTTGATGGTTCCTTAAAACAGGGAACTTTCAAACATCGTTCCACGTACTTGTGGATCGGCACGCGATCTATTACTTTCAACCGTACATTATGCACCATGCGATACTGTGACTGTCAGGATACGTTCAAC
This sequence comes from Paragonimus heterotremus, assembly GCA_013368495.1. Classification (NCBI taxonomy): domain Eukaryota; kingdom Metazoa; phylum Platyhelminthes; class Trematoda; order Plagiorchiida; family Troglotrematidae; genus Paragonimus; species Paragonimus heterotremus. The sequence goes on along the minus strand of LUCH01005361.1, from coordinate 29,877 downwards.
CATGAGGAACTGTTGGGAAAGGGCACATTTTCCCAAAAATTAGCCCTGTATGCATGGAAAATGGATCCCTTCATTTTCTGGGAATTTGAATGCCCGCCAGAATTCTCGAACACCCGAGAAGCTGCGTTCACTCCTGATTGGTCCATTCGGCGACCTAGGTCCAAGACCACCACAAACCTATAAATACAGTTGCTGTGAACCGCTATTTCGCCTGCGAGTTGAGCAGTAAATAAAGCTCGTTTGAAAGTCATCTTTTTCCTTACTTGTTGGGGGGTTCTAAGCTGCGAGATTTGCGTTCCGATTTTTGAGCTCTGATTTTCGTACCGCTTACAATATCGTTGCGTTCGTTCGTGATAGAGATATTGCTCGCGGTCTTGCGTTTGCTCTTGTCTTTTCTCTATCAGGTGGGGTCGTAACAGGAACCTCAGGTGCACTGTTATTTCAGTCCACCTTCATGTCTGAAGATCTTTAAACACTCGTTCCGCAGTATCTGCCGCAGCTGAACGGTTCATTTCTGAAGCAGCACGCTTTGCAACAGTTATTACAGCTTTTGCTCGCGTAAATGTTGTGGCCTCTGTTGGACGAACAGTGTTCCCATTTCATCGTTTTATACTTCTTTTTTTATCGTTCTTGACCGCATCCCAGTTCGCAGTCTCTTTCCACTACTGTTACAGCTTCTAGGCATGACAGCGAGCCCGTTGTGGTGTAAATTCTGGAAACCCGAAGCAGTAAATAACATCACATCACAATCGAAAGTTGATGTCAACAGTAACAGGCAGAACAGTTAACAGAAGCTAGTATGCTGAATCAAGCAAGACAGAGATACGGTACAGCTGCGTGGCAATCATGTGAAGTGAATAGTGGTTCCTCGACAGGTTTTTCCAAGTCAATGATTGGTCATAGTACTTGGACACACATGAAATGTGTTGTAGGTGTAACTACCGCGTAAGTAACATTCTTGTGCACCTTAAACATACAAGAAGATTATCAAGAAGGATTTGGACGCCGTCGTGAAAGGAACAAAATAACTAGCAAAAAGGATAACAGTACAGTACTTCACTTTTCAAGGATGACGTGTTAGCGTACACAAAAGTTGAAGAGACATCGGAAATCGCCGATTACTCTTAGGTTCTTACCCAGCTACCAGTTAAATACTGCGTTGCTGATTAAAACACAGTGCACAGTTCCGCAACCGACTTCCGGATACACTCCCTCACGTGGTTCTGTGGAACTGTATAAGCCTACATAGACATGTTCGTAGGCGTCATCCAGTTCAATTCAGCAGTGAAGTCACCGAAACAACCACCACTTTGAACAGCACTACACCACATCAATTACTACTCTGTTCAACAAACCGAATAAACAGTGGTCGAGCGTGACGACCAGAATTCCAGTGAACGACCCATCTCAGAAGTTGATAAGGTCGACTACTAACTCGTCAACCGATTCACCAACCAATACACGATTTACATCATGGTGGTTAAACAGCTTCACGGACTAAACATTCTATTTGTAAGCTTGCGCCCTTCAGTCAAGTATGCGTATTCAATGAACATCTTTTGTTTTAACTTGAGCCACCTTGGCAATTTTGATATATGATGTAATCACACCGAGGCCCAGTAAATAAAAATCGATTCAGTCGAAACGGCATCTCTGATGATTCAACCGAACACTTTAAAAAACAAATAACATGATTGGTAGATCAGAAATCAATGATTATCAAGATCGTCGAAAAAAGCAAAAATCTGAAGAGGCCCTGTCACAGTCGATCACTTTTCAGGTGGGGTTCGTTACTACAGTCATTACAAGCCCAATTTCAATTGTACAGCATCAACAATTCAGTGACTTGGACAAAATCAATCTTGCTAACGAACTGATGTGCTCTGTAGATGTTCAGTCAATGTTCACAAATGTTCCGTTACACGAAACGATTGACTATATTTGTGAGCTCGTTGAAATGAATCACATTTCATTGCCACTTCCGACTGACATATTAAGGGAAACTTCGCTGCTCTGTACCGAGAATGTCAGTTTTCGTTTTCTCGAGCAGTCCTACCGTCAAATAGACGGAGTAGCTATGGGAAGTCCACTGGGTCTCATGTTAGCAGACTTTTTCATGATAAAAATTGAACAGCAGCTAGCTACGGAGATAGGAAATTTCTCATATTACAAGCGATATGTCGACGACACATTAATATTCAGTCAATCCAAACAGATGATAGATAACCTGGTGCAACGTCTAAATAGTTGTCACCCTAAATTGAAGGTTACTTGTGAATTTGAGGTCAACAACTGTTTGCCATTTCCAGATATACTCATAAGTCGTCGAGAAGATGGTTCGGTTAAAAGAACTGTCTATAGGAAATCTACGTGGTCCGGTCAATACTTAAACTTCAGCAGCTTCACATCGGTCCAACATAAACGAGCACTAGTGAATACGCTTTTTACACGGGCAAGGCGAATCTGTAGGCCTGACAGTCTTGTAGAAGAACTAGATCTGATTACTTCTGTCCTACAGTCAAATGGTTACCCCAGAAGGTTCATAGATAGGCACAGTAGACAAAAAGTACCATCCGAAGAGGTGGTCACTGTAGAGAAAAAGAAGGTCTACATAGGGCTGCCTTTTAAGGGTGATTATATCATGCACCAAACAACGCAACGGTTGAGGAACTCGATTAAGCAAACTTTCAATGCTGCTGAACTCCGTGTAATCGCTCGGACTCTGAAGTTACCGGTGCCTTCAGTCAAAGGAGATCAGTCTATCGGTGCCACTTCACATTGTATTTACCAATTTGTATGTAACTGCGGAGAAAGTTACATAGGCAGAACCGAGAGATGCCTGAGCTCCAGAATGAAGGAACATCTACCTAAATGGGTGCAGAAGTCCGTGTTACCCGAGAGCGGCAATGTTGTTGAAACGCGTAAACAGCCAGCTTCCTCAGTCGCTAGACACGTCCTGACCACTGGCAACGTTATCGATCCATCATGTGCATTCAGAGTCCTGTTACGTCATTCCAATCCAAGATTCTTACGGTTTACTGAAGCAGTCGCAATCAACCGACTCAAGCCAACTCTCTGGGTTCAGAAACAACTGTTTGTGAACTTGACCCTTCCCTGGACTTAATAATCTACCCTAACCCGTTTATTGATTATCCACCCCCCTAGTTGTTTGCTATATAAAAAAAACGCACCGTGTTATTGTAAATTTGGTACTGACGAGTCAATACGAAATGCTTGCATCTACCAGTGTTCGAGTTCTAACTGCTTTGTTCAAACTGTTCAAGGGAACCAATTGTTTCAAATTCAAGTTAGCTCAAAAATTCAGGCTCTCATCAATCCAACTTAGAAATCAGTAAGACAAAAAAGGTTAAGTAGTAAAACGTGTGGCGGATAGAACTTACTGGTTTTCGGAAGCACATAGGCAAGAATGTAATAAATAGTTAACGCCCAGTGCAAGAGGATAGCCACGGGACTGTTGAACTGCTCTAGATCAGCAGTCGACGCTGCACTTTGACAACCACACAGTCCACGCCAAACGTAGTAGGATGCCCAATCAGACAAATGGACATTGACTAAAGATAGTTGTTGGCGATTGCTACCGGAAAATGGCGTTATGATGGGATCTATGCTCAGCAGGATAGCCTCCATCGGTAACACGTATGCGCGCAGCATGGCGTCTTCATAAGAAAGTGTGCTATTAAAAGTCACACCATATGGATTCTCGGGTGCTGTATCCTTGGCAGCATCCAGCGAAGTGACCACAAATAGGGCCGAAAACAAATGTAATTCATCGCCTACAATTTTAAACGACATAAGAATAAGGAAAAATAGAACGACTGGAAGAAAGCAGGTCGATAACATGGACAACAACAGAACAAAGACTAATTTACTATGAATGCAGCTAACGAGGAGAGTTCGTGATCATACGCCGCCGATATAGGCTGCCTCTAATGTTATCTCTCTAATAAGTTCGAGATGTGTCACCTCGGTCAGGAATATCACTGAAAACAACGCTATTGGCAAACAGTTTGCTGAGTGATTTCTGCACCCACCGTTGAAGGTAGATGTGGTTGTGAACTGTTTCCAGGTTATCTGTAGACGGATAATTGATATACACCATTGAGTTCCCTTTATCTAGTTTATTAAGACGGCAAGAAGACGTACATTGCGAGATGCAAGCATTTCGTTTATTCTCATCAATCGAGTACATAAAACATTCAGTTGTATAGGTTAAGCGATTAGCGACAAAACAATGAAATGAACGAACATCACATAGGAGCAATCAGGGTTCACTGCCTCGGTAACGAGAATGATTGTGTCAGCACCCTTTGCCAACAAAGAGCTGGTGTGTGACGCTTGAACAACAGTGTCTCAAGCGTCACATACCGGCCTCATCGACATCGTAGACAGCAATACATCAGTAATTCACACTGATGCTTAACTGCCATACAGTCACGAGAGAAGGAAAAACCTTACATCGGAAGAGAGAAGAAAAAAAGAAGAGGACGAGAAGGGGCCCTAACTACTAAAAATATAGTCACGTCTATATTCAAACATACAAAATCAAGGCGTCTACACCATGCAAACAAACAACCAAGCTATAAGTGAAAGTAAGGCGTCATCCTTACGGCTTTCACTGCCTCGCGTAATTAAGTGAAATCACTTCGCAGACAACTCGGCCAAACAACGACAACATTCACACCACTGAGCTCGGTTAGCCGCCATCTCACTTAACGTATCAAGCTACTAACTCTCAGTTGCGAGGGTCCCAGCCTGGGAGACAAACCCGATTTAAAGTGACCAACCCCTTCGTGGACGATGTCACTTACCCACGCCAGGTCATCATCCACGCCAGTTGGCCGCAGCGTCAGCAAACATTGCTTGGTGTGACAAACGACTAGCTGACATTCCTAATACATGACATAACCATCTAAGTCTTTGCAAATGTAGTGACTGAACGAAAGAACTCGTTTGACAATCAGTGTCAAACACCTACTTCCTAACCTCCTCGTTGCTTACTCGCTGGTACCACCCGATACGAGCGATTGAACACAAACATCCGTGGTCAAATATCTGAAGACGGTTCATGTGTTTTACCCTGATCGCCCAGGTTTCGTTGCCTTAAACTAATACAACCCTCACTGTTGTCTGATATACGCGATCCTAAAGCTTCAGAGAAATACCACTCTGTCTGGTGAAAGGGGATAGCCTTGACGTACACCGTTCTTGGTGCTGAAACTGTCAGACAGCTCACCGTAAACCCTAACCTGAGCCAAAGTATGAGAGTAAAGCGCCGACAGTATGTTCATATACTTGGTCGGTACACCCTTGCGTTTAGGCGACTCTAAAAGTGTACACCGATCCACCGAATCGAACGCACCTTTATAGTCGAGAAATACGACGATTGTTGGCCAGCGATACACATGACGCTGCTCCAAAATTTGACGGAGGGTAAACATGTGATCAATACAACCCCGCTCAGGGCGAAACCCTGCCTGCTCTTCAGTCCTATTTAGCTCGCGAACTGCATTGAGTCGACGAAGTATATTGGATGCCAGAACCCTAGAAATGGCTGGGGTCAAACTAATCCTCCCGTGGTTTCCGCAAGAGCCTCGGGCTCCTTTCTTAAATATGGGAACTATTACCGAGTGACCCCAGCACGGAGAGATGGTCTCCACACAAGGTTAAACAATTGAGTCAAGGCCTCTACTAACGCCCTTTCAAATTTTTGAAAAATGATGGCACGATATTACCTGGACTAGCAGCTCTATTACGACTGAGAGCCGAAATGCAATTGCGAACCTCAGTCACAGTGGGTGGCTACAAATCTACCGACCAGAGTGCTACATCAAAAGTTTGTGGCGGCAACACAATAGAAGCAGGAGGTCAGCTAAACTGACCCTCAAAGTGTTCGGCCCAACGCTCTAATCTTCTGGAATCCGGTCGCCGAGATACAACAAACACCGACATGCAGCGAGTCTAACGTTCGTGTGAGAGCGGCCTGTTGACCTATATGTTTTAGCGTGCGAACGTTGAAGGCACCTATATTAATTCGCCTTCTGGGTCTAAGCAAGGGACGAGGGAGGCCTGAAGCTGAATGGCAAGAGACGGAACTTACCGGCTCCGTGTTACCATGGTTAGCTACATCTGTTGTGAGACCTGTAGAGTAACTATCAGAAATGGAGGTCGGGAGGGGCCTGAGAACTAAATTTGATAGGACAGTGGGGGAAGGGTCAGCAGTGGCATGTTTTCGCCTATCCACCCTGCTGTATGCAACAGATAGAGCGACCCGGTTCATACTGCGAGACGGCCGATGCAGTATGGAATTACTTGTGTTATGACTATTCATGGTTGTACGTGGGCTGAGATACTGCCAGGACGCCCAGACTCAGACAGAAGAACAATTAGGGTTCTCAACCAAAGCCTTTGGCTGAAAAGCCTATGCCGCAAGGTAGCGGGTGAGTGGCAGTGTACCAGAACTGGTACGTTTTCCGGAAAAAGATGCCAACCTTCTTCCAAGCCCCAACCTGGAGACTGGTTTGTCAGACCTCTACCTACTGGCCTGCCTAGTATGAGTGACTCTATCGGTGTGGTGGCCACTCCGTCCAGTTTAGCTCAAATAGGCCATCGAAATGGGTAAGCCGTCACACCATATCAAGGTCCAGTCCTGTTCCCGTAATTCACTTTACCAAAAAACATTTATTGGTGCAATGATCGTATGACTAAAAACTGGAGTAACAGAATTAGGTTGATACTCTTTGTTGATTCCTTCGTCTGCACGCGAGTTATATGTACAATGCATGCTTCTACATCAGTTTGGCACCTTACCAATGCCATATTTTGATTTCACGCTTTTGTGCATGTACTGCTAATCGTAAATGTGAATGTTCCCGGCCACGCCCACTCAGTGATGTCTCTGCGGCTGTTGATCAACGGTTGGTAGAGGTATGAACACTATGCTTTAAGTAAATAGTAAAATCTTAACGCGATGCAATAAGTTACGGTAAACTCTCTGCTGGAGTGACAGCTGTGATCCAGTGTTCCAGTATCTTTAGAACATATAACAACAACGCCCCTTGACAAACTACAGCGGAAAGCGGTTCTAAAAAAACCCTGTAGAAACGGTTCAGTCAGTCCCATGTAAAATCATAACCCAAATGCTCTGGAATGTGTTCTTAAGTTCACTGGCAAGCTATAGTGTGATGTGCCAGTTAACAAATCGACGAAACCACACAATTATTGGATACATACCTCAGCCTCATACGATTTGATTAGACAGAGGAATGCTGAACCAACTTCTCAACAGCGTATGGACACCATCGCAGCTCACATAGAAAAATAATGATACAGCAGAACACTTTCAGAACACTAAACTAACAGAACGGTTACTGAATCATTATGCAACTTTATCTACCATGGGTCGCAAACGATAAAATTAAGTCAAGATCAAGTGGTGGCCGAAACCAAACCGATGTATCATTTTCCTATGAGGTAATATCTATAGTTGATCAGCAGTTGCAACAGGCGACGTCCTCACATTTGTGTAGTACTCGCTTCGTACGGATTCTGTGGCTACAGCGGTTGTGTCCGTTTAAATACAGAATACTCACAGCTATCGATGTTGACAAAAGAATTTAGTAGCATCCACTGTTGGTATCAGATTTGTTTATCATACTCAATGGCGGAAAAGTTTTCACCAAGCTAAGTTTATCCGACATCTGTCTACAAATGGACAATGGCGAGGGGTCCAAACGGTTTCATGCAACATATGCGCACCGTAGACTACTTTAGTATAACGATTTATCATAAGTCGCCATTTCAAGCTAATCGTGGACACGATGATAATATGTGTTCCTTCCGCAGCAGAGCCTGGATTCCAGATGATACAAAGACCACGGGACGGACTGTGGTGAAATTGTCCGGTAAACTTGATTATGTACTTTAACGCATCAGAGCTTTTAGATTCCTGTTGCACTCATACAAATGTGGACATTACTGCAGTCCATTAAATATCCCGGTTTCATAATCAAATAACATGACGAACGTGATGATTTGATCGACAACGATACAATACAATGGATGCCCGCACTGACCAATATGCCTATTCTCTGTATACACAAAAGCATCAGTCAATACAGCGGTTTATCCTCGTTAACACATAAGATTAGCAAAACCCTTAATCAACCTTGATCACAGAACAGTGTCAATAAGCACTATCCCAAATCAAGCCTGTGGTTACTGCCAACCCCTTCTTCACACACTTCAACCCATACAAAAATCATAGTCGCTGGTGACATATCGGATAATGATGTAAGTGCAATTGCCCTCCACATCTTTTTACACAATTTTAGAAGGGCTGTCATTCACCGGGCTCGTACGAAAGAAGGAGGCAACCTTCGAAACTTGACACAGTTGCGAACTACTGAACATCCCTGCGAAAACCGGATTTGGGCCAAAGTGTGGTGACACTCAGTAACCTTCTGGAGCGCGCAGTCTCGCCCGGTCTTTTTGAACTATTGCATAGGTCTGGCAGATACCGAATGACCTCCGATATATAGCTGGCTTCGGGTTCAATGCAGATGCTCGTGATAACGGCACATCCGAGTTCACGAGACTGTAATCCGATGAGATGCGACAGCGCGTCGATTTGCTCGATCAACTTTGTGGATAAGTACTCGTCGTCAAAGTCTCAATCCCGTTACGCAGTGGCACAGTGTTGTAGCCGAGTTGCAATATGCAAACAAATGATCTTTTCGGAACAAAACACTGCAAATAGTGGCTCACGATTCGTCAGCAGCGCAAAATGAAAACCACAGAGTATCTTCTGAAACTATTTGACAGTGAACACGACTGCCTCTATTTTGATCTGATTTTTTCGGCTAGAATCAGAGATCCGGTTGCATGCAAAACCGCCTTCCGGGATTCATCGGGAAATACACAGGCAACCACTGTACCAGTTCAATGGTCCGACGCATCAGTTGTGACAAGAACATTCAGTTACGAGTCGTAGAATGTTAACAGCATACCCTATCGAAGCACTGGCTTGATTTTTTCAAAAGCCCCCGTGCACTCTGGCGACTAGGACCAGGCTTGTCTCTTTGTTAACCACTTATTCAAGGATGCTTGCACGCAGAGCACGGTCTATAAAGACGCAGTGCAGTAACTGATAAGACCCGAAGATCAGCGGGCGGATGAGACGTCAGTCGGAGGCGGCACTTTGTTTACTTTGTTACTATGGCGGCGGCCGTTCTTGCTAATGATGAATCTCAAGTATTTGATGGAGTGCACAAAAAAACGTGCACTTGTTCTGACGGATGAGAAACCTAACAATTCTGAATGCGACTTAAGACTTTATCCAGTCTTGTCATCAATTGATGAGCACCAGATCCAGTCACCATGATGTCATCCGCGAACGCTGTCGTCGTTGGTGTGTCGGTGAGCACGGTGCCCATGATTTGTCGGAATATTACCGGAACAGCCTACAAACGGAGAAGCGGCTGGACGTATTGGAAAAAGCCTCGGCGCGTGATGATTGTCAGAATTTCCCCGAAACCCTCGGAAACTTCCAATTGTGGGTGGCTTCGACAAGACCAAGCTTGGTAAAAACAGACGATGCGTATTAAGATCGTGAAAAGATCATCTAGGAGGTGTAACGGACAGTGATGGATGTCCAGTGCCTTGTTCAGACCAGTAGAGAGGCTGATGAAGATACGGGTGGTATCGTTTGGTTGCTTGACTATAACACTGGGTCGGGTCATGTCGGGTGGCTGATTGGATAAAATATTCCGGATTTCTGTAATTGATCTTTGATGAGTAGTGTAGCGTATGGAACTGGGAACGAACTGAGTCGGAGATTGGGCATACGGACAACGTCTTAGACCATCTTGGAACGTAGCAACGTGCTCTGACATAGAAAATTGGTGAGTTCCAAACTAACTTTGTAGGGGTGGGACGATGGTTGAGTGTCGGCGGCGCTGATGTTGTTGAATACCGTGGCTCTGGATGATTCATGAAGTAGCCTGTCTATTTGAATTGTGTCATCAAGAGGGATTTCATGTCAACTCACGTTTGACTCTTAAAACACAACCGGACGCGTTCAGCTCGGTTTGGAAGGTTCGACTCACTGGTGGGTTACCAGTTTCTCCACAAATGAGCCTGGAGAAAACGGTGACGTAAGAAATGGTGTTCCGTTGAAGCCGGATCGGAAACTTGTTGACAAACATCGTCAGGCATTATCGTCATTCCACAAAGTCGGCCTTGAGTGTAGTAGAGATTGGACTCAAAGTTTCAGCTTGCTTCCAGACAGGAAGACTTGAGCTTCGATCGATAACTGAATCTCTGTGGGCGAACTGCACGGCGGTCATCATCATCATCATAGACAGCAATACATCAGTGGCTCACACCGATGCTTAACTGCCACACAACCACGAAGGAAAAAAAGAAAGAAAAAGCCTATGTGAGTAGAGTAAAAAAAAAGAATGGAGGGGAATGGACCTAACATGGCGGTGGCTTTGGTGTACCGCCGTTTGTTGCACCCTTGGCATATGTGCATCTCGAACGGACAGAGTCGCACAAAATGTTACCCACGGCGTTGTCAACAAGACGTGAGATACCTCGAAGGTGAACGCTTACAGCGGAATGACTTTGCGGAACTTCCTAGCTGAATCGTTTGCATTACATGTGCCGATGTTCCTTTCTTGGAACGTTATATTGTGCTGGTGTCCTGATTAAGGTCGCATAACCTTTGATATGCAGCAGTGTTCGTCTGCAGCCTCAGGTAAGGACTCCGATTCATCGTATTAAGGATGTACCTGTATATTGACATCGACAGAGGAATAAGGGTAAAGCACTTGAACTGGTGATTTGCCATTCAGAGCAGCTTAAATCGTTCAGTTGCAACTGACAGTTCTGCCGTGCGTCAAAAAGAAATCAACTTCGTCCTTAACCAACGTTAAATGTTAGTACCGGATGTTGAAGAGTGACTGTTTGCCAAAGATCCACCTAAGGCACGTTATGGTCTATTCGAAAGTGAAATCACGGAGACTTTCGACCACACAAAGTTGGCCTATCTGTTGTGTTCTGTTCGTCCAAATTTGCGTAACAGTCTGACTCTTTGAGCATCATTTAGATTTGCCAATTCGACCGGGAAAGTGTTCCCATATTTTCGAAATAAGGATTTGAAATGTACATCCAAGGTCTGATCAACAAGGAAATCAGTTATCGGACTCCCACTGGAGCCCAGAAATTCGCGTGACTGCCCGTAAGCAATAGAATTCGGATTTGATGTTTGAGCCTTTGCGTCAGCGTATTAACAAATGCCACCCAGAACTGCTTTTGCCGTTGTTGAAAGAGTGCCCGGATTACGTCAAACATAAGATACATCGTGTGTTCTCCGTCAACAACTATGGTATTAGAAAAACCATAACGAAATATTAAGTGTTCACACCGAAATTCTCAACGCTAGAACGCTCATATCCCCAAATCGCGAAATTCTCACGTCAAGAGACCACAAAAGAAGAAACACCAAAAAGACTCACTCGATATTCTCAAATTACTGTACCATGAAGTCATGTGTGGGTTAAGAATAATCTTGAAGGGGAAATGAAGGGTCCGGCAACTTCGGGAAACGCTTTAAGTAGACTAATTGGTTGGCTGACGTCCAATCACAATCTTCTGGCAAATATCGAGGCTGAGAATTGAAATCTACTGTTAGGATTTGCCCACTCTAACAGTAAGAACTTTATAAACTATACAGCTTCATAAACAGCTGCAGGTATACACAAATGCATCCATGAACGGTCATGTGCCTGGGCAGATTGTAGCGCAGCTTGAAATGCTACCAGCGGCAACACTGACGAGAAATACTCAGGAGAAATTCATCAGAAGAAAGAGACAATGTCAAAGTAGAGTTAAGTGGAAGAGCGAGCAGTGATGTGGTGTAAATACAGCGTACTACTATGTTAGATAGTGTTTTCAACCAGCGATTCAACTGACCATGAAGTCCCCAACCAAACAGAAAATGGTTACACACTCTATTCAATGAATCAATAAAAAGTATTCACAGTTCGTGACCAAATTATTCCCTTACAAAAGTCCACTCTATTCGTTGCATATCCAGACCTCGACACAACAGATAACCTAGCAGCGGGCCAATCCAACGTCGTTTTAAAGTACAGCACCAAGGTTAGGCAAACAGTTTGACTGGTATACCTTCCGTTATTCGTCAACTTCCTCCCTCTGTATGGACTAATCGGATTACGGTTTGTGCCATTACACGTGCCACTGATTTCAACGAATGGTGGATTCCGAACCCCTTCAACCATGACGCCCATCTACAAACTCGTACCCTGTATAACAACTGCTACCTGCAATGTAATACTTACGCATAAGTTCGAATGTGAATACGATACACAGAGCTATTCGAAGTCCCAAACTCCGAGTATTACACATTGCTTGGCGCCGTTTTGTCCGATTGTTAATGGTCTCAGTTAACTATGTCCGGTGTATCTGGCACTTTGAGTACATGGTCTAACCATAGCGGATCACACATTTTTATTAGATCACCAGTGTATTGCGCGTCTATAGATATGTGCTGATGAACGGCAGCACAAGTCATGTGAAAGAACTGATGAAAAAAACGACAGTGAAGGAATGCGATTCCGCGGACCAAGTTTCTGAACGACAGAGTAGAATGCATTGTACACAGGCATTACATAACCTTCCTTTCAACGAAAACCAGACGTCTTTTTGACACCACATGTGACGAGTATTGGAGAAAGTAACACGTGTCGTCGCTGATGACTCCAAAACAATATTGCCAGCAGGCAGGAATGCTACCGAAGTGAGTAAAAAGCCCACCGTTTTAAGCGAACTGATTACAACAAAGGTAGGAATGAGAATACCCTGATTCTCGGATTACAATGTGAAGATGCGAAGCAGTCTATACAAACCAGTCCAGTCCATCAGTTCAATCACCAAATGGAACTGACAAATATTGTCGATTCGGTTCTGTGGATGAGCTGTGGAAAACGGTGGTCAGATGGCGTAATACTGTTTGTTGACACAGGTAGATACGAACATCACTAACAAGATGCACATGTCTTCAGCAGTCTGCTGTCAGCCATAGCGTGTTGAGCCTGGACAACAAACATATCACTTAACACACGCAAAACGAACAACCAGAACAATCAAATCGTCCACCAGTATAATGACGTTTGTGTTTCGTTCGCTCTAGAAGAGTCACAAAACGTATTTTTGACAGCAACTAAACTACCGTGGGTTACAGTACACAACGATGTGATCAACATACAACGCTTTTCTTATTTGCGTCAAGAGAAGTTAACCGGTGCACAAAGAATAAATATGTCCCAGCGTTCATGCACCGGAATGTGGTCGAGAGAGCATTGCTCTGCGATGAGACGCAGTCCAATCCGCACTTCTGCAAGATCCACATTTGGTATTACCAGATACTCTGGAGGAGAGACGATTAGATCGACAGTCATCCAAACTGTAACTCAAAAGAACAACAGCACTAGAACAGAAGATCCACGACTGACAGCCTCCGAGCTGTGAGTATTCGCCAGGGCTAGTTCATAAGATACTTGCAGATAAATACGGAAAGTAAAACCAGCAACATTTACCAATTGTCTTGGGTTCGGAAAACAAGTATGACAAGAAGGTGACAGGAAGACGAAAGTGGTTTATTGTCACTATTGAGAGAATGGCACTTTCCTGTACCCCTCAGAAGAGGACTGGAATCAGGGACCCCATCGGTATTTTTGACTAATAAGTCTCAGCTGTGTGAGAACAGCTTATAGGACTTCCTTGGAGAAAATTACCGAAAATCATATTCAATGAGATGACCTACTTGACAACGAGGGACTGGATTAAGCCTAAGAAGCAATGAATATTACATTGATGTGCGATTCCCAATATAACTCAATGCAGCTGATGTATTCAAATATACATCAAACCTCTGAATGATACATAAGGTTCTTTGATCGCATCAGGTATATTGAAGGCAGCTACAGTCAGCCACACGGCGAGTAGAATGTTCAATGTCCAAAGAAACCATCTCAAATCTTGTCTTTACTTGGAAGGCGTTAGTGCAGTAACTAAAAAAGTAGTTCTGCTGTAGATTCTTGTGACGGTAATTTGCTACCCTAGCACTCTTACGCAATCAATAGTGCGGTATATAAGTCCATGTGTAGAACTCCTCTTCAATTGACAGCTCTCTTTTGAATATAATTAGACAGTGCAGCCGACAGCATATGGCAATTTCTATTGGACCGCTTAGATGAATTTAGCTCACCGACAACACCGGAGCATAGAGTATACCAATAGCGTTCAATAACTAACACATGGTAGCTAAAACCAAGCAGAGCGCGAACAACAAGCTGATCCCCTTTCGATCAGTCACAATCTGGAACCAATAAGATTCATAGAGGGGAGTAGTTGGATTCTAATTTCCAAGACCCTAAGACCAGGCTGCAAACCTCCAAACAAACTGAAGCTCTCGAACACATTCTTCCTCTGATTGGTCAACAGTGTGCTGTGTTTGGCTTAGTAAACAACTTGGCCGACCTTTTACAAAAGGTTCAGGTCAGTGTCTGTGCCACTCCGATCTGACGTAATACAGCGTGTTCAAAGATAATACGTTTGCCTCCGATATCTTGAAAAAAGGTAATAACCAAGTTCGGAGTTTCTTCTACGGATAACTACGCACAATAGGGCTCGCAAACAATTGTTATTAAATACTGTTCTACGAAAGAAAAACGGTGTACTTTATGCAACACTTACATTACAAATCCTGCGATTATCAGTATCAATAATATAAAGTCGGTTAATGTCAAAGCCAACTGGATGTCAAACAGTAACGAAACCATGCAGAAGAACTAAACTGAGTGCTGATTTCGTCGCCGGCGTGTTTTACAATCAAGACAACCAATAACGGACGAACAAATGAAAGACGCCGTCATTAATGACTACGGCAACTTCCTGCAAAAGGTCCACTAAGACAAATGAAAGCAGAATTCTCCGCGAAACTCACACTGTAACGTAAAAATGTCAAAATAAAGTGAAAAGCTTAGCAGCCTTAAACCGATGACTTGGAACCATCAGATAATACCATTTTTCTGCACATTAACACTTGGATATAAAATGATCTTTAAGAAGTCCGTGCGCAATAACCCAATCTTATTGATTTGTTTTGACGACCGAAATAAAACACAAATTCAAACCAAAACTTGACGGTTTCACACAACCTTTAGTACAGACTACAAAGTATTAGTGTCTGTAGTGGTGGTTTTTGGCATTAACACCATAAGGTGTTCACTGCCACACGATATGTAAGGTGGAATATAAGTTATACATTGCCGGAATCTCCAGACTGAGATGGTGCAATGGAAAGGCTGCTGGCGAGGAAGGATTGCCAAGTGAAATACTGAAGAATGGCGGACCGCTGTTGGAACGTACTTTGTTCCAGCTGGTTCACTCTATCAGGGAGCACAAAATAATGCCACAAGTTATACAGAATGTCCGTATCAGGCTTCTTTTTGAAGGTAAGAGTAGCTAGCAATGCTTTAACAGCTTTCGCGGCATTAGTCTGTTAAGCTGCGTAGACAAGGTGGTTACAAAAATCTTCCTGAACTGACTGAATGAGGACGTTCCGGAGGTCAATGTTCCCGAGGAACAGTGTGGATTCCGGGTGAGCCACAGTACGATCGACTTGGTTTTTGGTGGGTACGCAACCAGCCCCGGTATACCCTTTTCGTGAATTTCGCTAAGGCCTTTGGGTCTGCGAGCCGTGAGACGTTGCGTCTGCCGGAGCAAACATATTTGTCAGGAAGGAAGGTGGCCAGCCTATGAAGAGACGTGCATGAAATGTTGAGAAGAATTATTTCGCCAGAAGGTGCAGGTCTCCTACGGTAAGTCTGATCGACGAAGATGACACTGGGGTGAAAAATTGGTTCAACGGATCAAGTAAACAGAAAGGAATCTACGCTGAATTGTTTACAGTAGGGACAGAGGGGATTTCAGCTGGACACTGGCACATTTGTTAGTGTCCTGTCATTAGATCAACGTACGCGAATAAAACACACAGCTGAAGATGTTGTATGATACGACGACAAACATTAAAGGAGCTGCAACCCTACCTGCCGTTAAGCCGGAGAATGGACAAACTTACAAACTTGGTTGTTGTCGAACAATGACTACCGTCCTTCGGTAAATCACCCGTTCTCCTTTTTAGAAACCTAGATGTCTGGCCTTCTACTTTTCCTTTTCTCCAGCCTTGTTGACCTACTGTATGGTGGATGTCTTGTCTGTTTTTCTGTGAAATTTTGGAGTTAGCTTTTCCTCTTTATCCCCTCCGGAACGTATTAACATGTACTCCTAGTATACTTTCAATATTTTTCTTCAGTTTAGATCTTACTATTGTGATCTTAGTCTGTTTATTTCCTGAGAGACAGGGGGTTCAGTTTCGTGCCAGCTTATCAATTAGCTAACCAGCATTGGCCGACTGAACACAAGAGCCCCATTCATACACCTGCTGGTCTTATTATTTCGGGTTTAAACTAGATATGGGGTATGTATATGGAACCACAAGTGGTGTGGCACAAACCACTTGTGGTTTGTTATGCACAGGCTTCTTTTGGCTTCGGTTGTGATGAAAGGCTAATCCAAAATATATGCCGCTAACCATAAATTGGTAATAACCATGGGGAAAATGCGGATATTATAAGATCTCGATGAACCCAAACAAGAAGCAATCACATTTTAAGTGCGGAAGTTAAGGTGACACAATTAGTGTCGTTGTCACAGAGTTACCGCGAACACAAACAAAAAGCCAGTGAAAAGTTAACCAGTTTACCTGGTGTTGAAACTGAATCCCACGGTGCAACATTTACGTGTGAATGGCATTCGTACTTCCATAATCCTGTATTGAACACTCCATAAGCAGTCAAAAAGTGTGCAAAGTGCTGTTCGGAAAAATTGGTTTGTGCTGTGGCTAGCTTCACATAAGAATGAATGAACATAGGAGACATACCACGAGCAAAACTTAGGGGAAGTTCACATATACGTGACTCCACCAACATAAAGGCCTTCATTTTGGAGCACCAAATTCGGTGACTGTGATCAGGGTTAGCACTGAAAACCCAGTTGTTTTGCTTACAGATCAGACTGCAGTAACACACGGCACAACAGTTTTCACTGAAGCAATATAAAAATGAAGTTTTCATTTACCAAGTCAACGCCTCGCACTCCATAACACAAACACCACATGCGGTACACGGGATCGATAACGATTCCAAAGGGTTATTACTCATCAGATACCCACATGCAAAAGTAACATTAGGTGATACACAGGCCGAAATGGCGGAAGTCACGCGTAGGAACCTAAAACATAGAATGTTATGAGAAAATATGGAGTATAAGTACATCCACGTGCGACGATCAACTTTATAGAGACGCTGGGTGAAAAACGTTGGATCTCACCCGCCATACTCAACACATGGTTTTTGCATCTCCCTGTTCACATCGATAAATCATTTCAAACGTTCATCATCATTTCCAGCAGCAGCACGGGCGGCGACATATCACTTATTCACAACTATGTCTGGTTATCACGCAGCTATGAAAAGAAGAAAAGTCCAACCTTATGAGTACAGCAGTGTTGAAAACAGTGACATCATTTCTAGGGTTTACGGTCAAAATCAAACATTCGACCTCAAGGCAGCCTCGCCTCGAAAACAAACAACCAAGTTGTGAGTGTGAATAAAGAGGTACCCCTAGAACGGCTTTCTTGGGGCTTTCATTGCTTAAACTCACTTCAAAGAGGACTTAGTCAGGCGATAGCCATCACACAGTTTTGATAAACTGTTATATCTTCTGGTAGCGTCACCCAAGACAACTGAGCCACGAGCTACCAATCCCGGGAGATGAGCGCTGCAGATAGTGGCCAACCTGACATTAGCTGACTTTATTTCCCCACGCCAAACATTCACTTGCCCGCATAATACCAGTCGATCGGCCAGATCGACGTGACACGAGATCAGTTGATATCTCTAAAACATACCCCAAACATCTTAATCTTTCCACTCTCATAGACTGGGTGGATGAACTCTCTTGGCCTAATCTTGTTGCCTGCTTACCCGTTGATGAGGCCATACGCGGGCACTTGATCACATGTGCCGAAAGTCGGACGTACGTTTGGCAGTCGTAGAATACAACCACTTTCAGGGTTGCATTATAATGGACTCAGAAAGATCCCTTACTGCGGCCGCAGAAAAATAAGGCTACCCAAGCTTCAGGAATAGTGCTTCTAGATCATTTCCATTGTTACAAGTGCCTCTTAACCACATAACTCAGTTACCAACCTCCACAGCTTTTGTGGTAAAATTTGTGTCTATACAACCTGATAGTACTACCTTTATATCACGGGCTCTAACACATTTATTAATTAACCTTTTCAGCCTTCCGGGGTGTGTTGTAAAGTAAACAGTCTCCACTGTGACAACTTCATTTCCTACTTCTCGCACCCTGCGTACGAGCTAACTGTACTCAATCGTAGACACAACAATTTATTCACTTTACAACAATGGAGCGAATTCTAAGACCGAATCGATCAGATCTGGACCCATGCACAGCCGGTACTGCGAAACAATGGAAACACTGGTTCAGGACACTTTCTTTCTCCATAGATTATCTCGGACACGAAAATCCATCCAGACTGTTCACTTTGTTCGATCACATTTCCATCTTAATATACGAATTCATATTCGACCGCAAAACTTATGAGGACGCTGTCGAATATTTATATCCAGCCTTGTAAAGAAGTTTACGCCCGACACGTGTGGGCAACATGTATGCGTCTGGTTGACGCTATCCATTGTGGATTTTTGTCTGTCGTTCCTTCCAGTTGGCCCAATTTCGCTGAGTGATGGTTCGTTCGGTTCCTTTCGTTTTCCTTGACTCATCCACTGTG
The DNA here is from genome assembly GCA_013368495.1 of Paragonimus heterotremus. NCBI lineage: Eukaryota > Metazoa > Platyhelminthes > Trematoda > Plagiorchiida > Troglotrematidae > Paragonimus > Paragonimus heterotremus. Next base: position 10,892 of record LUCH01005361.1, on the reverse strand, counting down.
GGCTGTGACCATATCTTACCGATGAGTCGAGATATCGACCTATACTGCTACCTTGACGAGGTGGTCGGGCTTGTGTACTG